>SJYG01001444.1:114200-148295 GCA_006410535.1 Litocranius walleri
ACATCATTACATCTCATTAGAACACCAACAAGCCTATTAGGGAGGTTTATTCCTTCTACTTTAGAAAAAGAATGAATGCAAGCACAGTGAGGTTAAGTCAGTGGCCTCCTCTCAGCAGACTGTATGGCCCAAGCAGCTTTGCCATATTACAAACAGATAACAAATCACTTGACTAACACTGAACTTACAGCTGATTTAGTCCACATTTCACATGTTCACTCATTTGTGATATGACTTAAGTAAAAGAACTCCGCTGAGCAGCCCAGCAGGACATGAAAAGCTTTGGAACCATAACTCAGTACAATTCCAAACCTTGACCCCCTATTTAGCCTGAGCTAAATAGGCAAATTATTTAGATTTTCTGAGTCTCAATTTTTTCTTATCTGCAAAATGGCTGTGTGGGTGTTGAAGGAGCCAGTAGATGGGAAAGGCTTCATCAGCGCCTGGCATGTATCAGGTGCTAAGGATGCTGTCTTCCTTCTCGTTCCTTCTGAGGTTTTGGAAGTGGAGGAACACATGGTGATCAGACATCAGCTCTGTGTTTGCAAAACCAACTGCACATAAGAAGAGTGGCAGGTGGTGAGTTGCAACACTGGGGCCTCTTTCCCTGGACTCCACATCAGGCCGTCCTGTGACCTGTGACCCTGAGGATGCAGTGATGTCACTTTGTGTGAGTCTTGAGCAGACCTTGCGGGTTCTGCTCTTGCTCTTGTAATGGAGAACAAGCCTGACTCCATCTCAGATCCGTTTCCTTTACTTGAACTTTTGGATTCTATTGCTTTTGCTTAGAGTTAAGAATGTTGCCTATAGCCTGAAACATTCAGAAAGAGCCCATTTTCAAGACCTTATACCTTAAGGGTATAATACTTTTCCATTCACGAAGAGACAAGGTATTGCAGACCAGAGAATAACATTTGTCTTGTTGGAGGTTTGGTCTTGTTGGACATTGTGACCTGACCTGGCTTCCCTTGTGGTGACACTAATGGTAAAGAATCTGCCTGCAAATGCAGGAGACACAGGAGACACGGGTTCAATCCCTGGTTGAAATGGAGGAGGAAATGGTAACCCACTCCAGTATTCTTGCCTGGAAAACTCCATGTGCTGAGGAGCCTGGTGGGCTACAGTCCGTGGGGCCACAAAAATTTGACATGACTGAGACGAAGCCCTGCATCGTGACCTGATCTACATGAACAGCTGCAAGGACAAGGGTTCTGACACCAACATGTCTGCAGTGACGTCCTTCCCTTGCCTTTAAGACTGCTTTGTGAAACATTTCAAGGAGTCTGGGGCCTTTGGGGGACATGAGTGACCTGTTCTCCTTACTTGGCCCTGCAATAAACCTTTCTCTGCTCCAAACTCAAATGTTTCAGTATTGTTTAGCTTCACTGTGCATCAGGCACACAGACTTCTGTTGGGTGACACTCTCTAGGGAACACAACACCATGAGAAACAGCTGACCTGCTGGAGACTGGGATACCTCATGCAGCAGAGATGGGTCCTGCCAGCAGCTAATCCCAGGTGCCCAGGTGAGTCCAGCCAAGCCCAAAGTGCTGCCCGGCAGAAGTGCAAACTGAAAGCTGGATGCTGTTTTAACTCACGAAGCCTGAGGGGAGAGGACCATTTTGCTTGAAAATGCAAATACAAGATGTCATGAGGTCATGACATTTTTCAATCAAAGCACAAAACCACTGGAACACAGGTTCAAATCAATTTGGGGAAAGCTTAGTCACTGGCTCCGACAGAATGATGTACACCAGTTGCTACTGTGTGAGATTAATGAAAGATGCAAATCTCTCACCAGTGGGGATTCAGGATTTCATGTGCAAATGAATCTTTGTCACTAGAGGTACAGAGATTAACTTTCCCCAGGCAACATTCTTCTGAGGTTTCTATATTTTCAGAGTTTAGGAACTGTTGTTATGTATTGTACATGGCAACAGAGGAAAAGGATGGCAAGAAAGAGAAGCTGGGAAAAACTTGACACTGAAAATAAAAGCAATTTACAATAATTTGAACTTCATGCTGCATATACAGAAAGAAGAGCCTGGGTAACTTGGCATTTTCCTGGGTCAGCCATTGAAAGGATCCTGGCTTTTTCTTGTTCTTTCTTTCTTTTTCCACCCAGTAGCACACTCCATGAGAGCAATTAAATATAATTTTAAAATTGTGTCATATTGGCTTCTCTTTGTGGAGCAGAAAACTAAGTGTGCCTTTGAAGGAAATAGTTTGAAATATACAAATGAAAAATCACCATGCAGTTCAAAAGTGCTTCCCTTACCTAAGGGATAAATTCTGTGATTCGTGTAATAGCTAACTTTGCACTTATTTTGTGAAAAATGTGAAGGCTGCAGAGTGAGGAAGATGCCTTCCTCCCACACAAGTACCAATCAGCTGTAACTGGGGAAGGGCTGGTGGTAAAATTTACAGACAGATGGGTCACGTCCACTCAGGTGGCTCTTTCAGTGCCCAGCAGAATGCTAGTCCTGGGCAGTCCCCCCAAATTCAGGTGACTTGAATGGAACCCCATCAGTTGAAGGGAACCCTGTGAAGGGCACCTCTTGAGACATGCACATGCACACACACACATTATGGCAGGTGGGGCGTAGGGGACCCACTTCTTGGGAAATCCAGGAAGTAAAGAGACGGATCAGGGTTCCTGGGGGAGAAAGCCATGCAAAGTGCTTTCCTCTGAATCAGAAGAGACGAGGCCAGGTAGGGACAGCATTCCTCGAGAGAGGGAGAGGATTTTCTCTCTGCCAGCTGCATGTCACAAAGATATCCAGGAAACAAACGGAGGGGCTGATGTGGGGAAGAGACATGACTTGTAGGCAAGCACTACAGTGATCTGGGGACAATCTCCCCACCCTCAGCTGAGCCCTGAGATGACATCACGACCAGTGAGGGCTTGACTCTCTCTGAGCCAGAATCACTCATCCAGGTTGCTGCTGGACTCCTGACTTTGGAGTGGTATTTGTTTGTAGGACTTGCACAGGACTGAGGGGAAACAGAAACCCCACTCTTGGAGGGCACACATAAACTCTTGTGTGCACCAGGACTCAGGGGAAAGGAGCAATGACCGCATGGAAGACTGAACCACAACTACCTGCTAAATACTATAGGGTCTCCTTCAGAGGCAGGGGGTGGCTGAGGCTCACTGCAGAGGCAAGGATAATGGGCAGCAGCAGATCTGGGAAGAGCTCACTTGTGTGAGCCTCCCCGAAGGCTGCCATTAACCCCACTATAGAGTCTGTAGGCTCCAGGGCTGGGTTGCCTCAGGCCAAACAACCATCGAGGGTGGGGGGACATAGCCCCATCAGCAGACAAGTTTTATGGAACATGACCTGCCCACCACAGCAAGACCTGCCTCTACTGATCACCAGTTCCTCCCATCAGGATGCTTGCACAAGCTTCTCCAACAGACTCATCCACCAGAGAAAAGACAGCAGAAGCAAGAAGAACTACAATCCTGCTGCCCATAGAATGAAAGTCACAATCAACAAAAGTTAGACAAAATGAAAATGCAGACGATTATACCCCAGATAAAGGAATAAGATAAAACCTCAGAGAAACAACTAAATGAAGTGGAGATGGGCAATCTGCTGGAAAAAGAACTCAGAATAATGATAGTGAAGATGATCCAATACCTCAGAAAAACAATGGGGACAAAGATTGAGATGACACAAGAAATGTTTCAAAAAGACCTAGAAGAACTAAAGAGCAAACAGACAGAAATGAAAAATAAAATAACTGAGGTGAAAATTATACTAGAAAGAATCGATAGTAGAATAACTGAGGCAGAAGAATGGATAAGTGACCTGGAAGACAGGATGGTGGAAATCACTGCCACAGAACAGAACAAAGAAATGAGAATGAAAAGAAATGAAGACAGCCTAAGAGACCTCTGGGGCACATTAAACATACCATCATTCACTTATAGGGGTCCCAGAAGGAGAAGAGAGAAAGGACCTGAGAAAAATATTTGGAGAGATAATAGCTAAAAGACTTTTCTAACATGGGAAAGGAAACAGTCAACCAAGTCCAGGAAGTGCAGAGAGGCCCAGGTAGGATAAACCCAAGGAGGAGAACCCTGAGACACACAAGAATCAAACTGAAAAAATTAAAGACAAAGAAAAATATTAAAAGCAACAAGGGAAAGAAGACAAATATCATACAAGGGAAATCCCATAAGGTTACCAGCTGATTTCCCAGCATAAGCTCTGCAGGAAAGAAGGGAGTGGTATATTTAAAGAAGGGAGTATATTAAAGTGGTATATTTAAAGAAGAGGTATATTAAAGAAGGGAGTGATACATTNTTTCATGTATGATATTTTACATGTTTCAATGCCATACTCTGATATCATCCTACACTCAGTCTCTCCCACAGAGTCCAAAAGACTGTTTAATACATCTGTGTCTCTTTTTGCTGTCTCGCATACAGGGTTGTCATTACCATCTTTCTAAATTCCATATATATGCATTAGTATACTGTATTTGTGATTTTCTTTCTGGCTTACTTCACTCTGTATAATAGGCTTCAGTTTCATCCACTTCATTAGAACTGATTCAAATGTATTAGTTTTAATGGCTTGAGTAATTCCATTGTATATATTTATATATGTACCACAGTAATTCCATTGTATATATGTACCACAGCTTTCTTATCCATTCATCTGCTGATTGATTGACATATAGGTTGCTTCCATGTCCTGGCTATTATAAACAGAGCTGCAAAGAATATTGGGGTACACGTGTCTCTTTTAGTGCTGGTTTCATGAATACTGAGTTTTAAGCCAATATTTTCACTCTCGTCTTTCACTTTCATGAAGAGTCTGTTCAGTTCTTCTTTGCTTTCTGCATAAGAGTGGTGTCATATGTGTATCTGAGATTATTGATATTTCTTCCAGCAGTCTTGATTCCAGCTTGTGCTTCATCCTTCCCTGGGATTTCACATGATGTACTCTGCATATAAGTTAAATAAGCAGGGTGACAATATACAGCCTTGCTGTATTCCTTTCCCGATTTGGAACCAGTCCGTTGTTCTATGTCCAGTTCTAACTGTTGCTTCTTGACTTGCATGCAGATTTCTCTGGAGGCAGGTAAGAAGGTCTGGAATTCTCACCTCTAAGAATTTTCCACAGTTTGTGGTCCTCCACACATTCAAAGGCTCTGTCATTGTCAAAAAAGCAGAAGTAGATATTTTTCTGGAAGTTTTTCTCTCTTGATTTTTCAATGAACCAACGGATGTTAGCAATTTGATCTTTGGGTCTTCTGCCTTTTCTAAACCCAGCTTGAACATCTGAAAGTTCATGGTTCACATACTGTTGAAGCCTGGCTTGGAGAATTTTGAGCATTACTCTGCTAATGTCTGAGATGAGTGCAACTGTGTGGTAGTTGGAATATTCGTTAGCATTGCCTTTCTTTGGGATTGGAATAAAAACTAACCGTTTTAGGTCCTGTGGCTACTGCTGAGTGACATGATAATTGCATTTTTATGTTTTTGAGAAAATGCTGGTTTTGCACACATAGATTGCACCATTTTACATCTCCACAAGTAAAGTTTGAGTTCCAATTTCTGTACATTTTCCCCAACATTTGTCATTTGTCTTTATTCTTGATTTCCTGCACATACATCCTGAGTGCCTTATTAAGGAGAAAGTCATAATGCAGGACCTACATTTGAGGAGAGAGGAGTTAGCTTCATATACTTGATGGACTGCTGAGTATCAATACCAATTATCTGAATGCTTCTGTGTAGAGATTTTTATTCAACACTATTAAAAAAAGAAAACCTGTTTTTCTTTTCTTTTTTTAAACCTGTTTGGACACCTGAAATTTCTTTTAAACTTTTGGGAGCTTCCCTGGTGGCTCAGGCTGTAAAAGCATCTGCATCAATGCAGATGATCCTGATTGCCCTGAACTGCCTCGACTGTCACACCGAGAATCGACTCACACCACCCAGGCATGTGTGACAGCTCTGTGGCACCTCGAGGGCAAGCCACAGATCCCTGTGTCCACTCGACAGGGAGCCTGACACTGCTGCTTAGGCTCGGGAGGAAAACAGCCGTGTACATCTCGACGTGAGACGAGGCCTGACTCCCCTGTGGAGGCTCCAAGGGAACCCCAAGACCCACGTCAGCACAGGCGAGGAAAGCTCAGGCTCTGGCCTCAGCATCAGATGAGGACTGAGGACCTGGCGATGACTGGGAAGGAATCCCCAGAGGTCCCTTGCAACTCGCATGGAGACTGGCCTCTCCTGAGGCCACAAGGGCAGGACCCTGGTGTCCGTGTCGTAACTCCAGAAGACCCCACCGCAACTGGAGAAAAACCAGCAACTTCTCCTCTGCAGGTGGGGTGAGGCCCTTGTCCTTGGCAACGTCTTGGGGGAAACCACCCCTTCCTTTTTGGACCTCAAAAGTCTCCTTCACACTCTTGCTGTGACACACGAAGTTCCCCGAGCAACCCGTCCACACTCGAGAGGAACAACGAGCGTCCCGCTCTGACACAAGAGGAGTCCCGTTTTCCCCTGCTCAGCTTCAGATGAGGGTCTTTTTCCCTCCATTGTCGGGAAAGGATTCTCGGCACTTCCGTTGCCTCCCAAGAGGAGGTGCTCATTCCAGGAGAGTCGGGAGGAACTCCAGGGCACGTGCCACCATTCCCCAAGACCCCCAAATGCTTCAGTCCACTCCAGATGAACCTGAGTGCCCTGCACTGCCTCGACTGTAACCCCGAAAATCGACTCACGCCACGATGGTACGAGGACAGCCCTGTGGAACCTCGAGGGCAAGCCACAGATCCCTGTGTTTGCTCGACAGGGAGCCTGACACTGCTACTGCAGCTCAGGAGGAAAGCGGCCTTGCTTCTCTCCACGCGAGATGAGGGCTGACTCCCCTGTGGAGCCACCAGGGGAACCCCAAGACCCACATAAGCACGGATGAAGAAAGCTCATGCTCTGGGCTCAGCTCCAGACTAGGACTGAGGAAACGGCACCTACTGGGGAGGAATCCCCAGAGGCCTCTCGTAACTCTCACAGTGACTGGCCTCTCTTGAGGCCACAGGGGCGGGTCCCTGGGGTTCTCATCATAACTCCAGAGTACACTGCTGCAACTCGAGAAAAACCAGTAACTTCTCCCCTGCAGGTGGGGTGAGGGCCTTGTCTGCTGCAGTGTCTCAGGGGAAATAACCTCTTCAGTTTTGGACCTCAAAAGGCTTCTTCATACCCTTGCTGCGACCCACAAAGTTCCCGGCCCACCCATCCCCACCCGAGAGGAACACCGAAGGTCCCACTGCAACTCACAAGGAGCCTTGTTTTCCCCTGCTCAGCTCCAGATATGGGCCCCTTTCCCTGCTTCGTCACGTAAGGATTCCTGGCGCTCCCCTCACCTTCCAAGAGGAGGCCCTCACCTCAGGAGAGTTGGGAGGAACTCCAGGGGTAGTGCCACCATTTGCCAAGAACCCCAAATGCCTCAGTCCACTCCAGATAAACCTGATTGCCCTGCACTGCCTCAACTGTCACCCCGAGGATGGACTCACACCACGCTGGAACGTGTGACAGCCCTGTGGCACCTCCAGGACAAGCCACAGATCCCTGTGACCACTCGACGGGGAGTGCCTCTGTTGCTGCAGCTACAGACGAAAGTGGCCGTGCATGTCTCAACGCGGCCTGACTCCTCTGTGGAGGCTCCAGGGGAACACCAAGATTCATGTCAGCATGGGCGAGGAAAGCTCAGTCTCCGGCCTCAGCCCCAAACGAGGACTGAGGACCTGGTGCCGACTGGGGAGGAATCCCCAGAGGTGCCTGGCAACTGGCACGGAGACTGGCCTCTCCTGAGGCCACAGGGGCAGGTCCTTGGTGTCCCCGTCATAACCCGAGAGTACCCCGCCGAAATTGGTGAAAATACAGGAGCTTCTCCCCTGCAGGCGTGGTGAGTCCTTGTCTGCTTCGGCATCTTGGGGGAAATCACCCCTTCCCTCTTGGACCTCGTAAGGCTCCTTCATGCCCTTGCAGTGACCCGTGAATTTTCCCTACCAACCCGTCCCCACTCGAGAGGAACAGCGAGGGTCCCACCATGACGCAAGAGGAGCCCCGTTTTCACATGCTCAACTCCAGATGAGGGTCCGTTTCCCTGCTTTGTCAGGAAAGGATTACCAGTGCTCCTCTCACATCCAAGAGAAGGCACCCGCCCCTGGAGAGTTTGCAGAAACTCCAGGGGTCGTGCCACCATTCCTCAAGACCCCAAATGCCTCAGTCCACTCCAGATGAACCTAAATGCTCTGCACTGCATTGACTGTCACCCCGAAGATCGACTCACGCCATGTTGGCACGTGTGACAGCCCTGTGTCACCTCGAGGGCAAGCCACAGATTCCTGTGTCCGTTCGTCGTGGAGCCTGATCACTGCTGCTGCAGCTTGGGAGGAAAGCGGCCATGCATGTCTCCATGCGAGACGAGGCCTGACTCTCCTGTGGAGGCTCCAGGGGAACCCCAAGACCCATTTCAGCACGGGCAAGGAAAGTTCAGGCTCTGGCCTCAGCTCCAGATAAGCACTGAGGCCCTGGCGCCGACTGAGGAGGAATCTCCAGAGGCCCCTCACAACTTGCATGGAGAGTGGCCTCTCCTGAGGCCACAGGGTATGTCCCTGGTGTCCTTATTGTAACTCATGAAGACCCCGTCGCAATTCGAGAAAATCCAGGAGCTTCTCTCCTGCAGGGAGGGTGAGTCCCTTGTCCACTGTGGCGTCTCTGGGGAAATCAACCCTTCCCTCTTGGACACCAAATAGCTCCTTCCACACCCTTGCTGTGACTCATGAAAGTCACCAACCCACCCGTCCCCACTTGAGATGAACACTGAGGGTTTTGCTGCAACTCAAGAGGAGGCCTCTTTTCCCCTGCTCAGCTCCATATGAGGATCCCTTTCCCTGACCCATCGGGAAAGGATTCCTGGCGCCCCCTTGCCTCCCAAGAGGAGGCGTTCACACTAGGAGAGACGGGAGGAATGCCAGATGTCATGCTACCATTCCCCAAGGCCCCAAAATGCCTCAGTCCACACCAGATGAATCTGTTTGACCTGCACTGCCTCGACTGTCACCCCGAGGATCGACTCGTGCCATGCTGGTATGTGTGATAGCCCTGTGGCACCTCGATGGCAAGCCACAATTTCCTGTGTCTGCTCGATGGGGAGCCTGACCCCGCTGATTCAGCTCAAAAGGAAAAAGGCCGTGCAAGTCTCCATGCGAGATGAGGCCTGACTTGCCTGTGGAAGCTCCAGGGGAACCCCAAGACCCATGTCAGCATGAGCGAGGAAAGCTCAGGCTCTGGCCTCAGCTCCAGATGAGGACTGAGGACCCAGCACCAACTGGGGAGGAATCCCCAGAGGCCCTTCACAACTCACTCAGAGACTGGCCTCTCCTGAGGCAACAAGGGCGGGTCCCTGGGATCGCCATTGTAATTCAAGAGGCCTCTGCCACAACTCGAGAAAAACCAGGAGCTTCTCCTTGGCAGGTGGTGTGAGGCTCTTGTATGCTGTGGCGTCTCGGGTGAAATCAACCCTTCCATCTTGGACCTTGAAAGGCTCCTTCACACCCTTGCTGTGACCCACGAATTTCCCCGACCCACCCGTCCCCACACGAGAGGAATATCAAGGGTCCTACCGCATCTCGAGGAGCCCTGTTTTCCCATGCTAAGCTCCAGATGAGGGTCCCTTTACCTCCATTGTCGGGAAAGGATTCCTGGCACTTCCGTTGCCTCCCAAGAGGAGGTGCTCATTCCAGGAGAGTCGGGGGGAACTCCAGGGCACGTGCCACCATTCCCCAAGACCCCCAAATGCCTCAGTCCACTCCAGATGAACCTGAATGCCCTGCACTGCCTCTATTGTAACCCCTAAAATTGACTCATGCCATCCTGGCACGATTACAGTCCTGTGGAACCTCAAGTGCAAGCCACAGATCCCTGTGTTTGCTCGACAGGGAGCCTGACACTGCTGCTGCAGCTCAGGAGGAAAGCAGCCTTGCTTCTCTCCACGCGAGATGAGGACTGACTCCCCTGTGGAGCCTCCAGGGGAACCCCAAAACCCATGTAAGCATGGACGAAGAAAGCTCATGCTCTGGGCTCAGCTCCAGACTAGGACTGAGGAAATGGCACCTACTGGGGAGGAATCCCCAGAGGCCTCTCGTAACTCTCACAGAGACTGGCCTCTCTCGAGGCCACAGGGGCGGGTCCCTGGGGTTCTCATCATAACTCCAGAGTACACTGCTGCAACTCGAGAAAAACCAGTAACTTTTCCCCTGCAGGTGGGGTGAGGCCCTTGTCCGCTGTGGCGTCTCGGGAGAAATCACCTCTTCAGTCTTGGACCTCAAAAAGCTTCTTCATACGCTTGCTGCGACCCACAAAGTTTCACGACCCACCCGTCCCCTCTCGAGAGGAATGAAAATGGTTCTGCCATGCCTCAAGAGGAGCTCCATTTTCTCCTGCTCTTCTCCAGATGAGGTTCCATTTTCCTGCTCCCTCGGGTAAGGATTCCCGGCTCTTCTCTTGAATTTAAAAAGGAGGCACTCACCACAGGAGGGTTGGGAGGAAATCCAGGGGTTGTGCCACCATTCTCCAAGACACCCAAATGCCTCAGTCCACTGCAGATGAACCTGATTGCCCTTTAAGGCCTTGACTGTCACCCCGAGGATTGACTCATGCCACACTGGCGTGTGTGACATCCCTGTGGCACCTCGAGGGCTAGCCACAGATCCCTGCATCCACTCACCGGAGCTTCAGGAGCTTCTCACTGGAAGGCGGGGTGAGGCCATTGTCTGCTATAGCATTTCGGGGGAAATCAGCCCTTCCCTCTTGGAACTCTAAAGGCTCCTTCCCACCCTAGCTACTACCCACGAAGTTCCCTGACCCACCTGTTGCCACTCGAGAGGAATATCAAAGGTCCCACAATGACTCAAGAGGAGCCCCGTTTTCCCCTGCTCAGCTCCAGATGAGGGTCCCTTTCCCTGCTGCGTCGGGAAAGGATTCCTGGAGATCCCCTCGCATCCCAAGAGGAGGCCCTTGCCCCAGCAGAGTCGGAAAAAACTCCAGAGGTCGTGCCACCATTCCCCAAGACCCCCCAAATACCTCAGTACACTCCAGATGAACCTGATTTCCCTGCAATGCCTCGACTGTCACCCAGAGAATTGATTATGCCATGCTGGAATGTGTGACAACACTGTGGCACCTTGAGGGCAAGCCACAGATCCCTGTGTCCGCTAGACAATGAGCGTGACACTTCTGCTGCAGCTTGGGAGAAAAGTGGCCGTGCACGTCTCCATGCAAGATGAGGCCTGACTCCTCTGTGGAGGCTCCAGGGGAACGCCAAGACCCATGTCAGCACTGGCGAGCAAAGCTCAGGCTCTGGCTGCAGATCCAGACGAGGACTGAGGACTTGGCGCCAACTGGGGAGGAATCCCCAGAGGCCCAACACAACTGGCATGGAGACTGGCCTCTCCTGAGGCCACAGAGGCGTGTCCCTGGGGTCCCCTTCGTAACTCAAGAGGACCCCGCCACAACTCGGGAAAAACCAGGAACTCATCCCCTGCAGGCGGGGTGAGGCACTTATCCTCTGCAGCATCTCGGGGGGAAATCACCTCTTCCCTCTTGAACGTGAAAAGGCTCCTTCACACCATTGCCTTGACCCACGAAGTTCACTGACCCACCTGTCCCCACTCGAAAGGAACACTGAGGGTCCTGCCATGACTCAGGAGGACCCCCATTTTCCCCTGCTCAGCTCCAGATTAGTGTCCCTTTCCTTGATCCGTCGGGAAAGGATTCCCTGTGCTCCCCTCCAATCCCAAAAGGAGGCACTAGCCAGAGAGAGTCGGGAGGAATTCCAGGGTTTGTGCCACCATTCCTCAAGACCTCCAAATGCCAGAGTCCATTGCAGATGAACCTGACTGTCCTGCACTGCCTCGACTGTCACCCCGAGGATTGACTCACGCCACGCTGGCACCTGACATCCCTGTGGCACCTCTAGGGCAAGCCACAGATCCACATGTCTGCTGGACGAGGAGCCTGACAGTGCTGCTGCAGCTTGGTAGGAAAGTGGCTGTGCACGTCTCCACATGAGACGAGGCCTGACTCCCCTGTGGAGGCTCCAGGGGATCTCAAGACCCGTGTCAGCATGGGAGAGGAAAGCTCAGATTCCAGCCTCAGCTCTAGACAAGGACTGAAGATCTGGCACCGACTAGGGAAGATCCCCAGACGCCCCTCCCAACTCGCATTGAGACTGGCCTCTACTGAGGCCACAGGGGCGGGTCCCTGGTGTCCCCATTGTAACTCAAGAGGACCCCACCGCAACTCGAGGAAAAACAGTAGCTTATACCTTGCAGGAGAGGTGAGGCCCTTGTCCACTCCGGCGTGTCAGGGGAAATCATCCCTTCCCTTTTGGACCTCGAAAGGCTCCTTCTCACACTTGCTTCGAAACAAGAAGTCAAGTGACCCACCCGTCCCCACTCGAGAGGAACACCAAGGGTCCCGCCGCGACTCAAGAGAAGCCCCGTGTTCCCCTGCTGAGCTCCAGATGAGGGTCCCTTTCCCTGTTCCATCGGGAAAGGATTCCCGGAGCTCCCCTCGCCTCCCAAGAGGGGGCGCTCTCTCCAGGAGAGTTGGGAGGAACTCCAGGGGTCGTGCCACCATTCCCATAGACCCCAAAGTGCCTCAGCCCACTCCACATGAACCTGATGCCCTGCACTGCATCAACTGTTACCCCGAGGATCGACTAAACCACGCTGGCACGTGTGACAGCCCAGTGACACCTCAAAGGCAAGCCTCAGATACTTTGTCAGGTCGATGGGGAGCCTGTTCCTGCTGCTGCAGCTCGGGATGAAAGTGGCCGTGAACATCTCCAAGCGAGACAAGGCCTGACTCCGCTGTGAAGGTTCCAGGGGAACTACATGACCCATGTCAGCATGGGCGAGGGAAGCTCAGGCTAAGGCTTCAGCTCCAGACAAGGACTGAGGACCCGGCGCAGACCGGAGAGGAATCCCAAGAGGCTGCTCGCAACTCGCAAGGAGACGAGCTTCTCTTGAGGCCACAGGGGTGGCCATCGAAACTCGAGAAGACCCCGCCACAACTCGAGAAACAACATGAGCTTCTCCCCTGTAGGTGAGGTGAGGCCCTTGTTCACTGCAGCGTGTCGGAGGAAATCACCCCTTCCCTCTTGGACCTCGAAAGGTTCCTTCACCCTGTTGCTGCGACCAAGGGAGTTCCCAGATCCACCTGTTTCTACTCGAGAGGAACACCGAAGGTCCTGCTGCTATTCAAGATTAGGCCCATTTTACCCTGCTCAGCTAGAGATGAGGGTCCCTTTCCCTGCTCCAGCGGGAAAGGATTCCCTGTGCTCCTCTTGCATCCCAATAAGAGGTGCTCGCCCCACGAGTGTCTGGAGGAACTCCAGGGGTCGTGCCACCATAACCAAAGCCCCCAAATGCTTCAGTCTACTCGAGATGAACCTGATTGCCCTGCACTTCCTGAACTGTCATTCCAAGAATGGACTCTCGCCATGCTGGCACGTGTGACAGACCTGTGGCACCTCAAGGGCAAGTCACATATCCCTGTGTCTGCTCGACGGGTAGCCTAACACTGCTGCTGCAGCTCAGCAGGAAAGCGACCGTGCATGTGTCCATGCGAGACGAGGCCTGACTCCCCTGTGGAGGCTATAGGGGAACCCCAAGACCCATGTCAGCACGGGCAAAGAAATCTCAGGCTCTGGCCTCAGCTCCAGACGAGGACTCAGGAGCCAGTGCCGACTAGTGAGGAATCCCTAGAGAGGCTCCTCACAACTCACACTGATACTGGCCTCTCCTGAGGCCACAGGGGCGGGTCCCTGGGGTCCCCTTCATGACTCCCCGCCACAATTTGAGGAAAACCAGGAGCTTCACCTGTGCAGGCGGGGTGAAGCCCTGGTCCACTGCGGATCTCGGGAGAAATCACCGCTTCCATCTTTGAACTCGAAAGGGGCCGTCACACCCTTGCTTCGATCCACAAGGTTCCCAGAGCCACCCGTCCCCATTCGAGAGGAACAACGAGGGTCCCGCTGCCACTCAAGAGAAGCCCTGTTTTCCCCTGCTCAGCTCCAGATAAGGGTCCCTTTTTCTGCTCCATCGGGAAAGGATTCCCAGCACTCCACTCGCCTCTCAAGAGGAGGCTCTTACCCCAGGAGAGTCGGGAGGAACTCCACGGGTCGTGGAGCCCCCAAATCCCCAAAAGCCTCAGTCCACTCCAGATGAGCCTGACTGCCCTGCACTGCCTCAACTGTCATCCCGGCAATTGACTCATACCACGCTGGCACGTGTGACAGAACTGAGGTACCTCGAGGGCAAGCCACAGATCCCTGTGTCTGCATGAACGGTAGCCTGACACTGCTGCTGAAGCTCGGGAGGAAAGGTGCCGTGCACGTCTCCATGAAAGACAAGTCTGACTCCCCTGTGGTAGCTCCAGGGAAACTCCAAGACCCATGTCAGCACGGGCAAGGAAAGCTCAGGTTTCACCTCAGCTCCCGATGAGGACTGAGGACCTGATGCTGACTGGGGAGGAATCCCCAGAGGCCCCTCGCAACTCGCTCGGAGACTGGCCTCTCCTGAGGTGACAAGGGCAGGTCTCTGGGCTCCCTGTCGTAACTCGAGAGGACCCGCCGCAACTCGAAAAAAACCAGGAAATTATCCCCTGCAGGCGGGGTGAGGCCCTTGTTTGCTGCAGCGTCTCGGGTTAAGTCACCCCTTCCCTCTTGGACCTTGAAAGGCTCCTTAACACCCTTGCTGTGACCCATGAAGTTCCCAGACCCACCCATCCTCACTCGAGAGAAACACCCAAGTTCCTGCTGCGACTCAAGTGGAGCCCCGTTTTTCGCTGCTCAGCTCCACATGAGGGTCCCTTTCCCTGCTCCGTTGGGAAAGGTTTCCCGGCGCTCCCCTTGCATCCCAAGCAGAGGCGCACACACCAAGATCGTCAGGAGAAACACCAGGTTTCGTGCCACCATTACCCAACTCCCAAATGCCTCGTCCAACCAGATGAAACTGACTGCCCTGCACTGCCTCGACTGTCACCCCAAAAATCAAATCACGCCACGCTGGCATGTGTGAGAGCCCTGGGGTACCTCGACTACAAGCCACAGATCCCTGTGTCTGCTTGATAGGGAGCTTGACAGTGCTGCTGCATCTCGGGAAGAAAGTGGCCGTGCATGTTTCCACGCAAGATGAGGCCTGACTCACCTGTTGAGACTCCAGGGGAACCACAATACCCATTTCAGCTCTGGTGAGGAATGCTCAGTCTCCAGCCTCAGATCTAGACGAGGACTGAGGACCCGGCGCTGACTGGTGAGGAATCACCAGAGGCCCTTCCCAACTCGCAGGGAGACTGGCTTCTCCTGAGGCCTCAGGGGCGGGTCCCTGAGGACCCCATCGTAAGTCAAGAGGACCACACCGCAACTGGAGAAAAATCAGGAGCTTCTCCCCTGCAGGCGGGGTGAGGCCCTTGTCTGCTGTGGTGTCTCGGGGAAAATCACTCCTTCCCTCTTGGACCTCGAAAGGCACTGTCACACCCTTGCTGTGACCCACGAAGTTCCCCGACCCACCCGTGCCCACTCGAGAGGAACAGCGAGGGTCTCGCCGCTACTCAAGAGGAGCCTGTTTTCCCCTGCTTAGCTCCCGATGAGAGTCCCTTTCCCCACTCAATCGGGAAAAGATTCCCGGTGCTCCCCTCACATCCCAAGAGTAGGAGCTCACACCAGGAGAGTCGGGAGGAACACCATGGGTCATGCCATCATTCCCCAAGACCCCCAAATGCCTCGCCCACTCCAGATGAACCTTACTGCCCTGCACTGCCTCGACTGTCACCTCGAGGATCAACTCATGCCACACTGGCACATGTGACAGTCTTGGGGTATTTCGAGGGCAAGCCACAGATACTATGTCTGCTCTACTGGGAGCCTGACACTGCTGCTGCAGCTCTGGAGGATAGCGGCCTTGCACGTCTCCACGCGAGACGAGACCTGACTTCCCAGTGTGGGCTCCAGGGTAACCCCAAGTCCTATGTTTGCACGGGCGAGGAAAGCTCAGGCTCTGGCCTCAGCTCCAGAGGAGGACTGAGGACCCGGCTCCGACTGTGGAGGTATCCGCAGAGGCCTCTCACAATACGCATGGAGACTGGCTTCTCCTGAGACCACAGGGGCTGGTCCTTGGCATCCCCTTCATAACTCGAGAGGACCCCACCACAACTCGAGAAAAACCAGGAGCTTCTCCCCTGCAGGCGGGTTGTGGCCTTTGTCCACTGTGGCGTCTCGGGGGAAATCACCCTTTCCCTCTTGGACCTCGAAAAGCTCTTTCACATCCTTGATGTGACCCATGAAGTTCCCCGACCTACCCATACCAACTCGAGAGGAACACCAAGGGTCCCACCGTGACTCAAGAGGAGCCCCGTTTTCCCCTGCTCAGCTCCAGATGAGGGTCCCTTTCCCTGCTGTAGGGAACAAAGTATAAGGGAGCCTGGGAAGACTCTTGCAAGCAAGTCTCCTGTTCAGGGCTGAATATTCTTGCAAACGAGATTTCTGTCAAAAATCCTTTGATCCCATGAGAAAAGAACATTTCTTGCATACAAGGATGTCTCTCTGATTCTTCTAAAAGGAACAGACCCGGGGACAATGTGGATTCTAACTTGATAAGGAAGTTCCCCAAAACAAAGTCTTAGCTGCAGTAAATAAGTTAAGGTTAAGGTTATCTCGCCCCATGCCTGTGAACTGTATAGTCGCTGAATCATAGTGTTTGGCAACTCGCCCTGCTGATTGTTGTGCAAAAGATATAAAATAAAGAAGCTGCAAGAAGCAGCAGAATAAAAAATGATTCAAACCCCTCAGCCGTGTTGGTGTTTCATTCCGTCGCTAGTATCTGGCCCTCAATGCGGGGCACGATGGAACCAAAAGGGTAAGCACCCCGGGGCGGAAAGCTGAAAGAGGGACTTTTGGGAAAAAAAAAAAAAAAAAAAAAGAACCAAAAGGGTAAGCACTCTGGCGGCGCCGGACACTGAAAGAGGGACTTTTGGGAAAAACAAAAGTAAGAGAAAAGAAAAAAAAAAAAACCATAGGGAATTCCCTGTCTTTAAGGTCACAATATATGGAGCTGGTTAAGGGGCTCCTGCATTTCATAGGAGTTAAAACGTCTACTCGCTGTTTGAGTGAGTTGTTCTGCCTTATAGAGAAGAATTGTTATTGGTTTAATTATGAAACAGAAATACCGCTGAATTTAAAGGAATGGAAAAAGGTACAAAAGGAGATAAGAAGGCAGCATCAAAAAGGAAATGTGATTTCTTTAAAGCTGTGGACTCTATGTAGTGCTATAATGCAGGCTTTTAAATTAATGATTGCTGATAGTGAGGCCACCTCATGTCCTCCTAAGAAGGATGATAATCCCCTGTATGAGGATGTGCTTGTGGGAGAGGAGAAGGAAGGCAAATGTGAGGAGAGAGCTTCACCTCGGCCTCCACCCAAGCCTCCGGATAGTAGTACAGATTCATCCACCGAGACAGATGGAGAAGTTAGTTCGGGGGAGGATTCAGATTCTGTAGAGGCAATGACTGCTGCTTTTTGGAAGTTTTTATTAAATAGAAAACGAACTTCCAAGGCTGTTAACCCTTCTGCACCACCTTATGGTCTCTATTCCTGGTGGCTGCTGATAAAGCTGAAATAGGGTGAGAAAATCGGCAGTTTACATTCCCTGCCTCTGTGTTCTATGATGATGATCTTCCAGCGCTCCAGGAGGAGGTGTTTATAAACTACAGACTAATGTTTTTGGCCCATTGCCAAGAGGAATTTTTGGTTTGCTTTTGGGGAGAAGTAGTGCAGCATTAAGAGGACTGACTGTATTCCCAGGAGTAATTGATTCTGACTATGTCAGGGAAATTTTAATTATGGTCTCTACATCACAAACTCTTTACTGGCAGGGGAACGGATTGCACAACTTCTTTTGCTACCTTATCACCCGTTTCCTTCATATTCAAATGAGAGAGTCGGTGGTTTTGGAAGTACAGGACAAAGTATATTTTGGGAAATGCTTATTAATGACTCTCGCCTTTCAATGTCACTGATTATTGAAAATAGACAATTTGAAGGATTAGTGGATACAGGAGCAGATGTTTCAGTTATTTTCTCTCCAGCAGTGGCCTAATGACTGGCAAAAAGAAAAAAGTCCTCTTATTTTAACAGGCTTAGGATCTATAGCAGATGTGTGGAGAAGCACTCAACCTTTGTCATGCCAATTGTCTAATGGAAAAAAAGCATTTGTTTCTTTTTACATTGTTAATATACCTATTAATATTCGGGGAAGGGATATTTTATCTTCTTTAGGAACAACGCTCACCATCTCATCGGAAAACTTGTAGCCACTGCTCAGATTCCTCGAGCTCTCCCATTGAAATGGTTAACTGATCTCCCTAATGAGTTGAGCAGTGGCCACTTCCAAAAGTGAAGCTCGAGGCTTTGGAAGAATTAGTAGAGGAACAATTAGTAGAGGAACAACTTCAGTCTGGCCATATCAAACCTTCCACATCTCCTTGGAATTTTCCTGTTTTTGTCATTAAGAAAAAATCTGGTAAATGGAGAATGTTGACTGATTTAAGAGAAATTAACAAACGTATAGAACCTATAGGGCTTTCCCTGGTGGCGCAGAGATTAAAGCGTCTGCCTGCAATGTGGGAGACCTGGGTTTGATCCCTGGGTTGGGAAGATCCCCTGGAGAAGGAAATGGCAACCCACTTCAGTACTCTTGCCTGGAGAATCCCATGGACAGAGGAGCTTGGTGGGCTTCAGTCCATGGGGTTGAAAAGCATCGGACACGACTGAGCGACTTCACTTCACTTCACATAGAACCTATGGGAGCTTTGCAATTAGGTCTCCCTTCTCCTGCTTTGATTCCACAGAATTGGTCTTTGATGGGTTTAGATTTGAAAGATTGCTTTTTTAATATTCCTTTGCAAATAAAAGATAGAAATAAATTTGCTTTTACTATTCCAGTGTATAATCATTGGCAGCCCGTAAAACGTTATCAATGGACAGTGTTGCCTCAAGGAATGATTAATAGCCCTACACTTTGTCAGGAATCTGTTGATCGTGCTCTTATCACTGTGAGGCAACAATTTTCTAATTGTTTTCTCTATCATTATATCGATGATCTTTTATTGGCTGCTCCTGGTAAAGAGGAGCGGTATAAATGTTTTATTCCTGTGAAAAAAGTTTTAAGTAATTTTAATCTTCCAATTGCTCCTGAAAAAATTCAAACTGAATTTCCTATTTCATATTTAGGTGCTCTTTTGGAATGGCAAAGAATAAAACCTCAAAAAGTTCAAATTAGACGAGATAATTTGAAAACTCTTAATGATTTTCAGAAACTTTTGGGTGATATTAACTGGTTACATCCCATGTTGGGGATCCCTACACATCAATTGCGTCATTTATTTTCTACCCTGGAGGGTGATGCTGCTCTTAATAGTCCTCGATCTCTTACTTCTTGAGCAATAGAGGAGTTACACTTTGTAGAACAATGGTTGAATGAAGGATTTCTTACTTATCTACAACAGGATCAACCTTTATATTTCATGGTGTTCCATACTCCTTATTCTCCCACTGGAGTTATTGCTCAATCTACAGGGTTGAGCGAGTGGGTATTTTTACCCAATAATTATGCAAAAAGCTTACTACTTATCTGGATAGAATTGCTTTCCTCATTCTGAAAGGTCGAGGCTGCATTACCCGGTTAATTGGAAGTGACCCTCATACAATCATTACTCAACTTACTTCCACCAAAATCTCTAATTGTTTACAGTTTAATGAAAATTGGCAGTTAGCTCTTGCATCTTATTCAGGGACTTTTTCTAATCATTATCCTCAATCAAAATTAATAGATTTTATTTGACACACGCCGGTAATTTGTAAATCTCCCATATCTAATATTCTGGTTGAAGGGAAAACTGTTTTTACAGATGCCAATAAAAACACTGCTGGCTATTGGACTGATACTGCTTCTAAAGTTGTTCCACATTCCTTTTCTTCCATGCAGCCTGCTGAACTTTGGGCCATTTGTCTGGCACTACAGGATTTTTTTGATGTTCCTATTAATATTGTACAACTCGAGAAAAACCAGGAGCTTCTCCCCTGCAGGCGGGTTGTGGCCTTTGTCCACTGTGGCGTCTCGGGGGAAATCACCCTTTCCCTCTTGGACCTCGAAAAGCTCTTTCACATCCTTGATGTGACCCATGAAGTTCCCCGACCTACCCATACCAACTCGAGAGGAACACCAAGGGTCCCACCGTGACTCAAGAGGAGCCCCGTTTTCCCCTGCTCAGCTCCAGATGAGGGTCCCTTTCCCTGCTGTAGGGAACAAAGTATAAGGGAGCCTGGGAAGACTCTTGCAAGCAAGTCTCCTGTTCAGGGCTGAATATTCTTGCAAACGAGATTTCTGTCAAAAATCCTTTGATCCCATGAGAAAAGAACATTTCTTGCATACAAGGATGTCTCTCTGATTCTTCTAAAAGGAACAGACCCGGGGACAATGTGGATTCTAACTTGATAAGGAAGTTCCCCAAAACAAAGTCTTAGCTGCAGTAAATAAGTTAAGGTTAAGGTTATCTCGCCCCATGCCTGTGAACTGTATAGTCGCTGAATCATAGTGTTTGGCAACTCGCCCTGCTGATTGTTGTGCAAAAGATATAAAATAAAGAAGCTGCAAGAAGCAGCAGAATAAAAAATGATTCAAACCCCTCAGCCGTGTTGGTGTTTCATTCCGTCGCTAGTATCTGGCCCTCAATGCGGGGCACGATGGAACCAAAAGGGTAAGCACCCCGGGGCGGAAAGCTGAAAGAGGGACTTTTGGGAAAAAAAAAAAAAAAAGAAAAGAACCAAAAGGGTAAGCACTCTGGCGGCGCCGGACACTGAAAGAGGGACTTTTGGGAAAAACAAAAGTAAGAGAAAAGAAAAAAAAAAAAACCATAGGGAATTCCCTGTCTTTAAGGTCACAATATATGGAGCTGGTTAAGGGGCTCCTGCATTTCATAGGAGTTAAAACGTCTACTCGCTGTTTGAGTGAGTTGTTCTGCCTTATAGAGAAGAATTGTTATTGGTTTAATTATGAAACAGAAATACCGCTGAATTTAAAGGAATGGAAAAAGGTACAAAAGGAGATAAGAAGGCAGCATCAAAAAGGAAATGTGATTTCTTTAAAGCTGTGGACTCTATGTAGTGCTATAATGCAGGCTTTTAAATTAATGATTGCTGATAGTGAGGCCACCTCATGTCCTCCTAAGAAGGATGATAATCCCCTGTATGAGGATGTGCTTGTGGGAGAGGAGAAGGAAGGCAAATGTGAGGAGAGAGCTTCACCTCGGCCTCCACCCAAGCCTCCGGATAGTAGTACAGATTCATCCACCGAGACAGATGGAGAAGTTAGTTCGGGGGAGGATTCAGATTCTGTAGAGGCAATGACTGCTGCTTTTTGGAAGTTTTTATTAAATAGAAAACGAACTTCCAAGGCTGTTAACCCTTCTGCACCACCTTATGGTCTCTATTCCTGGTGGCTGCTGATAAAGCTGAAATAGGGTGAGAAAATCGGCAGTTTACATTCCCTGCCTCTGTGTTCTATGATGATGATCTTCCAGCGCTCCAGGAGGAGGTGTTTATAAACTACAGACTAATGTTTTTGGCCCATTGCCAAGAGGAATTTTTGGTTTGCTTTTGGGGAGAAGTAGTGCAGCATTAAGAGGACTGACTGTATTCCCAGGAGTAATTGATTCTGACTATGTCAGGGAAATTTTAATTATGGTCTCTACATCACAAACTCTTTACTGGCAGGGGAACGGATTGCACAACTTCTTTTGCTACCTTATCACCCGTTTCCTTCATATTCAAATGAGAGAGTCGGTGGTTTTGGAAGTACAGGACAAAGTATATTTTGGGAAATGCTTATTAATGACTCTCGCCTTTCAATGTCACTGATTATTGAAAATAGACAATTTGAAGGATTAGTGGATACAGGAGCAGATGTTTCAGTTATTTTCTCTCCAGCAGTGGCCTAATGACTGGCAAAAAGAAAAAAGTCCTCTTATTTTAACAGGCTTAGGATCTATAGCAGATGTGTGGAGAAGCACTCAACCTTTGTCATGCCAATTGTCTAATGGAAAAAAAGCATTTGTTTCTTTTTACATTGTTAATATACCTATTAATATTCGGGGAAGGGATATTTTATCTTCTTTAGGAACAACGCTCACCATCTCATCGGAAAACTTGTAGCCACTGCTCAGATTCCTCGAGCTCTCCCATTGAAATGGTTAACTGATCTCCCTAATGAGTTGAGCAGTGGCCACTTCCAAAAGTGAAGCTCGAGGCTTTGGAAGAATTAGTAGAGGAACAATTAGTAGAGGAACAACTTCAGTCTGGCCATATCAAACCTTCCACATCTCCTTGGAATTTTCCTGTTTTTGTCATTAAGAAAAAATCTGGTAAATGGAGAATGTTGACTGATTTAAGAGAAATTAACAAACGTATAGAACCTATAGGGCTTTCCCTGGTGGCGCAGAGATTAAAGCGTCTGCCTGCAATGTGGGAGACCTGGGTTTGATCCCTGGGTTGGGAAGATCCCCTGGAGAAGGAAATGGCAACCCACTTCAGTACTCTTGCCTGGAGAATCCCATGGACAGAGGAGCTTGGTGGGCTTCAGTCCATGGGGTTGAAAAGCATCGGACACGACTGAGCGACTTCACTTCACTTCACATAGAACCTATGGGAGCTTTGCAATTAGGTCTCCCTTCTCCTGCTTTGATTCCACAGAATTGGTCTTTGATGGGTTTAGATTTGAAAGATTGCTTTTTTAATATTCCTTTGCAAATAAAAGATAGAAATAAATTTGCTTTTACTATTCCAGTGCATAATCATTGGCAGCCCGTAAAACGTTATCAATGGACAGTGTTGCCTCAAGGAATGATTAATAGCCCTACACTTTGTCAGGAATCTGTTGATCGTGCTCTTATCACTGTGAGGCAACAATTTTCTAATTGTTTTCTCTATCATTATATCGATGATCTTTTATTGGCTGCTCCTGGTAAAGAGGAGCGGTATAAATGTTTTATTCCTGTGAAAAAAGTTTTAAGTAATTTTAATCTTCCAATTGCTCCTGAAAAAATTCAAACTGAATTTCCTATTTCATATTTAGGTGCTCTTTTGGAATGGCAAAGAATAAAACCTCAAAAAGTTCAAATTAGACGAGATAATTTGAAAACTCTTAATGATTTTCAGAAACTTTTGGGTGATATTAACTGGTTACATCCCATGTTGGGGATCCCTACACATCAATTGCGTCATTTATTTTCTACCCTGGAGGGTGATGCTGCTCTTAATAGTCCTCGATCTCTTACTTCTTGAGCAATAGAGGAGTTACACTTTGTAGAACAATGGTTGAATGAAGGATTTCTTACTTATCTACAACAGGATCAACCTTTATATTTCATGGTGTTCCATACTCCTTATTCTCCCACTGGAGTTATTGCTCAATCTACAGGGTTGAGCGAGTGGGTATTTTTACCCAATAATTATGCAAAAAGCTTACTACTTATCTGGATAGAATTGCTTTCCTCATTCTGAAAGGTCGAGGCTGCATTACCCGGTTAATTGGAAGTGACCCTCATACAATCATTACTCAACTTACTTCCACCAAAATCTCTAATTGTTTACAGTTTAATGAAAATTGGCAGTTAGCTCTTGCATCTTATTCAGGGACTTTTTCTAATCATTATCCTCAATCAAAATTAATAGATTTTATTTGACACACGCCGGTAATTTGTAAATCTCCCATATCTAATATTCTGGTTGAAGGGAAAACTGTTTTTACAGATGCCAATAAAAACACTGCTGGCTATTGGACTGATACTGCTTCTAAAGTTGTTCCACATTCCTTTTCTTCCATGCAGCCTGCTGAACTTTGGGCCATTTGTCTGGCACTACAGGATTTTTTTGATGTTCCTATTAATATTGTGTCTGATTCTAAATATGCAGTCTTTTCATGTATTTATCTTCCTGAAACCACTCTACCATTAACTTTAAGAAATAATATTGATAAATTATTTTTTCAGGTTCAAAATTATTAATCAGGTGACTAAACTCTGTCTTTTTAACTCATCTTCGAGCTCATTCTTCTCTCCCTGGACCATTATCTCAAGGAAATGCAAATATAGATGCCTTACTTTATCCTTTACAGTCTGCAACACAAGAACATTGCTTACATCATACTAATTCTAAAGGATTACAAAAAACTTATTCGTTAACATGAAAACAAGCTCAACACATTGTTCATTTCTGTTCCATATGTGCACCATTTGTCTTGCCCTTTGCCCCTCCTGGAGTAAATCCCAGAGGATTACAATCTAACCAAATCTGGCAAATGGATGTTGTTTTTATTTCCTCATTCGGTAAACAGAAATACGTTCATCATACTATAGACACTTATTCTCACTTTCAGTGGGCTACTGCCTTAAGTTCAGAAAAGGCTGACTCCATTATTACTCACTTATTATTTTGTTTTGCTATTATGGGCAATTAGAATTAAAAAGTGATAACGCTCCTGCATATCAATCCTCTAAATTATCTCAATTTTTAAAACAATATCATATTAAGCATACTTTTGGAATTCCTTATAACAGTCAAGGACAAGCTATAATTGAAAGAGCTAATATATTTTTGGGGGCGAGGGTATGCTTTCATTTCTGTGAATGATTCCAGGATCTGGGTTCCATTAAGACTGGTAAAATTGTAGGATGAGCGACCCATTCATGCGCCAGTTTCAGGAACTGTCCATGCAGAGGACCTTCACCTTTGCAACAAGAGAAGCGAATCCACCGACATTGGTACAGCTGAAGAAACTGACACAGGAAGCTGAAAAGAAATTGCAGAAGGCGGGACAGCCATTGAGTCCTGCTAATCTTTTGTTGGCCATGATGGCAGTGGTGACTTGTCAGGTAATGTATGTGGAAGCTACTAATTATACTTATTGGGCTTATATTCCTAACCCTCCTTTGGTGCGGGCAGTGTCTTGGGGAGAAGTAGAAGTTCCGGTTTGTACGAATTAAACTCACTTTTTCCCTCCACCTGACTGTGGAGGGATTGAGCAATTATCCCAGCATGTACAACATTATATTACTAGTCTCACTATAGCAGCTGAAGGTATTCCTTTATGTATAGGAGGGCATTCCTTTTGTCTGTCTACAAAACACACTCACATCATTCTTATAATACTTGGCGAGTTCAATATAGGGGACAACACTTCGCAGTTTTTACTGTGCTCATTTCTTCTCGTGGCTTTCATACTTCACAGTCTTACTTAAATAAGAATAAGGGGGTACATATGTCCTTCTGCCCTGCTTCATTATTTGAAGCATCTTTATCACATCTGGAGTGGGAACACTGCAGGGATCATGACCTTCGTCTAATTATGAATTATTCAAATCATGTAATTGTAGATTGGAGTCCTACTCATGGGGAATTTTTAGAAAAATGGTCTAATCGATCTTTGAAATGGCATCGCATAAATGGTACCCTATATGGTCAAGGAAATGAAACTGTAAAATGGCAACATTCTGCATTGTTTCCATCTCAATTGCAAATGGTGGGACACCCTCAATTACAAGGGGATATGTGGAAATTGTGGGCTGTGTCAGGTAATCTTACTATTTGGACTGGAAATTTCACCTTAAATGNTGGTACCCTGTATGGTCAAGGAAATGAAACTGTAAAATGGCAACATTCTGCATTGTTTCCATCTCAATTGCAAATGGTGGGACACCCTCAATTACAAGGGGATATGTGGAAATTGTGGGCTGTGTCAGGTAATCTTACTATTTGGACTGGAAATTTCACCTTGAATGTTAATGATCCTTCTGGGCCTTTTCAAGTTGATTTGCATATTAACAAATCTTACTCTGCTATAGCATGTGTAAAATTTCCTTACTCTTTACTGTATGGGCAATGGACTTGGAATGAAATTTTGGGAGTTATATCATGTTCTGATTGTAACTTGACTCAATGTATAAACCATTCCTGGTGGTAAAATGTTGAAAACAAGATGGTTCATTCCAGTAATTACTCTTTGGTTACTGTGAAAGCATGGACTAAACTCTGGTTACCTATTAATCTTACTCGAACTTGGTAGAACTCTTTTGCTGTCACTCATCTTGTGAATACTGTACAAACTCTTCTCCATCTATCCTGAAGAATGCTTGGCATCGTCATCACATCAATTCTCGCCTTGGCTTCAGTAACAGCAACAGAAACTGTAGCAGGTCTTGCATTGCATCAAGGCATACAGACTGCTGATTTTGTTAAGGAGTGGCATAAGGATACTCATTTATTGTGGCAACAACAGCATGATTTGGACACTCAATTGACTACTGATTTATTGAATTTGCAACACACTGTTTCCTGGTTAGGAGATCAAGTGACTGTGTTAGCTACAAGGAGTGTGTTAAAATGTGATTGGAATACATCTCACTTATGTGTAAAGCTTGTTCCCTTTAAAATGATTGAGGACTGGGAAAAAGTGAAAAGGTCTTTGGCGGGACATCAGAATTTAACTGCTGAAATTATGGAATTGGAACAAACTATACTGTCAACTTTTAGTAAGACGCTGCCTGATATTATTGCTTCTGATATACTGAAGAATCTTTAAGAAGGATTAGATAACCTCAATTCTTTAGGGCATGTATCGACATTGTTAACATTCTTTGTGAATATTTTGTTAATTGTTGTTTTATGTTTCATTGCTTTTATAGTCTACTGGCACTGGCGAGAAGGGAAACAATTGAAAAAAGAAGCTTCGCATATTCAGGCGCTTATTCAGCACCTGCAAGAAAAGAAAGGGGGAGATGTAGGGAACAAAGTATAAGGGAGGCTGGGAAAACTTTTGCAAGCGAGGCTTCCGGTCAGGGCTGAATATTCCTGCAAATGAGATCTTCAGCCAAGAATCATTTGATCCCGTGGCAAAAGAACATTTCTTGAATACAAGGATGTTTCTCTGATTCTTCCAAAAGGAACAGACCAAGGGACAAAATGGATCCTAAGTTGATAAGGAAGTTCCCCAAAACAAAGGCTTAGCTGCAGTAAATAAGTTAAGGTAAATGTTATCTCAGCCTGCACACTGTATAGTCATTGAATCATAGTTTTTGGCAACTTGCCCTGTAGATTGTTGTGCAAAATAAATAAAATAAGGCAGCTGCAAGAAGCAGCAGGATAAGAAGAATAAAGAAAAAGATTCAAACCACTCGGCCATGTTGGTGTTTCATTCCGTCGTTAGCAGAGAGTAAGCCACAGATCCCTGTGTCCGTTCGACAGGGAGACTGACACTGCTGATGTAGCTCGGGAGGAAAGCAGCCGTGCATGTCTCCACGCGAGACGAGGCCTGACTCCCCTATGGAGGCTCCAGGGGAACCCCAAGACCCATGTAAGCACAGGCAAGGAAAGTTCAGGCTCCAGCCTCACTTCCAGACGAGGACTGAGGACCTGGCACTGATTGGGGAGGAATCCCCAGAGCCCCTTGCAACTCGCAGGGAGACTGGCCTCTCCTGAAGTCACAGGGGCGGGTCACTGGAGTCCCCATCATAACTCAAAAGGAACCCGCAAAAACTCGAGAAAAACCAGGAGCTTCTCCACTGCAGGTGGAGTGAGGCCCTTGTCCACTGCAGCATCTCATGGAAAATCATCCCTTCCCTCTTGGAGCTGGAAAGGTTCCTTCACATGCTTGCTGTGATCCTCGAAGTTCCCGCACCCACCTGTACCCACACGAAAGGAACACCAAGAGTCCTGCTGCGATTCAACAGGAGCCCTGTTTTCCCCTGCTCACTTCCAGATGAGGGTCAATTTCCCTGCTCCATCAGGAAAAGTTTCCTGGGGGTACCCTCGGATCCCAAGAGGATTCGCTACAGGAGAGTCGGGAGGAACTCCAGGGGTCGTGCCAACATTCCCCAGGACAACCAAATACCTAAATCCACTCCAGATGAACCTGATTGCCATGCAGTGCCTTGAATGTCACCCCAAGGATTGACTCAGGCCATGCCGACACGTGTGATAGCCCTGTGGCACCTCGAGGGAAAGCCACAGATCCCTGTTGGCTCCACGGGGAGCCTGACACTGCTACTGCAGCTAGGGAGGAAAGTGGCCATGCACGTCTCCACGTGAGATGAGGCCTGACTCCTCTGTGAATGCTCCAGGGGAACCCCAAGACCCATGTCAGCCTGGGGGAGAAAATCTCAGGCTCCGGCCTCAGCTCCAGATGTGGACTGAGGACCCGGCGCCAACTAGGGAGGAATCCCCAGAAGCTCCTTAAAACTCGCCCAGAGACTGGCCTCTCCTGAAGCCACAGGGGCGGATCCCTGGGGTCCCTGTCATAACTTGAGAGGACCATACCACAACTCAAGAAAAACCAAGAGCTTCTCCCCTGCAAGCAGGGTGAGGCCCTTGTCTGCAGCAGCATCTCGGGGGAAATCACCGCTTCCCTCTTGGACCCGGAAAGGCTCCTTCACACCCTTGCTGCGACCCTCGAAGTTCCACGACCCACTTGTCTCCACTTGAGAGAAACACCGAGGATCCCACCGTGACTTAAGATGAGCCCTGTTGTCCTCTTCTCACCTCCAGATGAGGGCCCTTTCCCTGCTCCATCAGGAAAAGATTCCGGGTGCTCATCTCACCTCCCAAGAGGAGGCACTTGCTCCAGGAGGGTCGTGAGAAACTCTAGGGGTCGTGTCACCATTCTACAAGATCCCAAATGCCTCAGTCCTCTACAAATGAAGCGGATTGCCTTGCACAGCCTAGAATGTCACCCCAAGGATCGACTCACGCCACGCTGGCACCTGTGACAACCCTGTGGCATCTCGAGGGCAAGCCAAAGATCCCTGTGTCCTCTCGACTGTGATACAGACCCTGCTGCTGAAGCTTGGGTGGAAAAAGGCCATGTACGTATCCACACAAGACGAGGCCTGAATCTCCTGTGGCAGCTCCAGGGGAACCCCTAGACCCATGTCAGCACAGTTGAGGAAAGCTCAGGCTACGAGCTCAGCTCCAGGCAAGGACTGAGGACCCAGCACCAACTGCGGAGGAATCACCAGAGGCCCTCACAACTCGCAAGGAGACCAGCCTATCCTGAGGCCACAGGGCCGGGTCCCTGGGGTCCCCATCATAATTCGAGAGGACCCCACCACAACTCAAAAAAAAGCAGGAGCTTCTCCACTGCAGGTGAGGTGATGCCCTTGTCCCCACGGGGTCTCAGGGGAAATCAGCCCTTCCCTCTTGGACCTCGAAAGGCTCCTTCACACCCTTGCTGCGACCCATGAAGTTTCCTGACCCACCCGTCCCCAGTCGAGAGGAACACCGATGGTCCCACTGCAACTCAAGATGAGCCTCGTTTTCCCCTGCTCAGCTCCTGATGAAGGTTCCTTTCCCTGCTCCATTGGGAAAGGATTCCCAAAGCTCCCCTCACCTCCCAAGAGGAGGCACTCATCCCAGAAGAGTCGGAAGGAACTCCAGGGGTTCTGCCACCATTCCCCAAGACCCTTAAATGCCTCAGTCCACACCAGATGAACCTGATTGCCCTGTACTGCCTTGACTGTCACCCTGAGGATCAGCTCATGCCACGCTGGCACGTGTGAAATCCCTGTGGCACCACAAGGGCAAGCCACAGATCCCTGTGTCCGCTCGACAGGGTGCCTGACTCTGCTGTTGCAGCTCGGGAGTAAAGCAGCCGAGCACGTCTCCACGTGAGACGAGGCCTGAATTTCCTGTGGAGACTCCAAGGGAACACAAGACCCATGTCAGCACAAGCAAGGAAAGCTCAGGCTCTGGCTCAGCTCCAGACAAGGACTGACGACCCAGCGCTGACTGGGGTAGAATCACCAGAGGATACTCGCAACTCGCACGGAGACTGGCCTCCCCTAAGGCCACAGGGGCTGTTCCATTGGGTCTTCTTTGTAACTCAAGAGGACCCCGCCACAACTCGAGAAAACCAGGAGCTTCTCCACTGCAGGCGGGGAGAGGCCCTTGTCTGCTGCGGCTTCCAGGGGAAATCACCTCTTTCCTCCTGGACCTCAAAAGGCTCCTTCACACCCTTGCTGTGACCCACGAAGTTCCCTGTCCCATCTGTCTCACTCGAGAGGAATACCGAGTGTACCGCCATGACAAGAGGACCCCCGTTTTCCCCTGCACAGCTCCAGATAAGAGTCCCTTTACGTACATTTTCGGGAAAGGATTTCCGGTGCTCCCCTCACCTCTCAGAGGAGGCACTCTTCTTAGGAGAGTCGAGAGGAACTCCAGGGGTCGTGCCACCATTCCCCAATACCCCCTAATGCCTCACTGCACTCCAGATGAACCTGATTTTTCTGAATTGCATCGACTGTCACTCTGAGGATCGACTCACGCCACGCTGGCACCTGTGACAGCCCTGTGGCACCTCGAGGGCAAGCCATAGATCCCTGCATACACTGGATGTGGAGTCTGACACTTCTGTCACAGTTAGGGAGGAAAGCGGTCGTGCACGTCTCCATGCGAGATGAGGTCTGACTCCCCTGTAGAGGCTCCAGGGAAACCCCAAAACTCATGTCAGCACAGTCGAGGAAATCACAGGCTCCAGCCTTAGCTTCCAACTAGGACTGAGGACCGGGCACCTTCTGGGCTGGAATCACCAGAGGATACATGCAACTCACACGGATACTGGCCTCTACTGAGGCCACAGGGGCGAGTCCTTTGGGTCCTTTTTGTAACTTGAGAGGACCCCGCCACAACTCCAGGAAAACCAGGAGCTTCCCCTGCAGGCGGGTTGAGGCCCTTGTCCACCGCGGCGTATCAGAGGAATTCACCCCTTCCCTCTTGGACTTCGACAGGCTCATTCACACCCTTTTTGTGACCCAAGAAGTTTCACCCTCCACCCGTCCCCACTCGAGAGGAACCCCGAGGGTCCTGCCGTGACTCAAGAGAACAACGTTTGTCCATGCTCAGCTCCAGATGAGGGTCCCTTTCACTGCTCCGTTGGAAAAGGGTTCCCAGTGCTACCCTTGCATCCCAAGACAAGGCACTGGCCCCAGGATATTTGGGACGAGCATTAGGGGTCTGGCCCACCATTCACCAAGACCCCCAAATGCCTAGTCCACTCCATAGGAAACTGCCTACCCTGCACTGCCTTGACTGTCACCCGGAGGCTCTACGCCCACCACACTGGCACTTGTGACAGCCCTTGGGTACCTCGAGGGCAAGCCACAGATCCCTGTGTCTGCTCCACGAGTAGCCTCACAGTGCTGCTGCAGCTGGGGAGGCAAGCGGCCGTGTACATCCCCATGCGAGACGAGTCCTGACTCACCTCTTGGGGTTCCAGGGGAACACCAAGACCAATGTCAGCACAGGCGCAGAAAGCTCAGGCTCCAGCCTTAGCACCAGACAAGGATCGAGGACCTGGCGATGACTGGGGAGGAATCCCCAGAGAAGTCTGGCAACTGGCACAGAGACTGGCCTCTCCTGAGGCCACAGGGGCGGGTCCCTGGGGTCGCTTCATAACTCGAGAGGACCCTGCTGCAACTCGAGAAAAACCAGAAGCTTCTCCCCTGCATGTGGGGTGAGGCCCTTGTCAGCTGCAGTGTCTCCGGAAAAATCACCCCTTCCCTCTTAGACCTCGAAAGGCTCCTTCACTCCCTTACTGTGATCCAAGAAGTTCCCAGGTCCACGTGTCCCCACTCGAGAGGAACCCTGATGGTCCTGCCATGACTCAAGAGGAGCCCCGTTTACCTCTGCTCATCTCCAGATGAGGGTCCCCTTCCCTGCTCCGTTGGGAACAGGTTCCCGGCACTCCACTTGTATCCCAGGAGGAGGCGTTAGCACCAGGAGAGTCAGGACGATCATCAGTTATCGGGCCACCATTCCCCAAGAACACTAAATGCCTCATCCACTCCTGATGCACCTTTCTCCCTGCACTGCCTCGACTGTCACCCCGAAGCTCGATGCCCGTCACACTGGCACGTGTGACAGCACTGAGTACGTCGATTGCAAGCCACAGATCCTTGTGTCTGCTCGATGGGGAGCGTGACAATGCTGCTGCTTGCAGGTGGCAAGCAGCCATGCACGTCTCCAGGCGAGACGAGGCCTGACTCCTCTGTGGGGGCTCCAGGGGAACCCAAAGACCTATGTCAGCACACGAGAGGAAGGCTCAGGCTCTGGCCTCAGCACCAGATGAGGACTGAGAACATGGCGACGACTGGGGAGGAATCCCCAAGGCGCCTGGCAACTGGCACGGATACTGGCCTCTCCTGAGAACACAGGGGAAGGTCCCTGGGGTCCCCATCAAAACTCGAGAGGACCCTGCCGCAACTCGAGAAAAATCAGAATCTTCTCCCCTGCAGGCGGGTTGATGCCCTTGTTCACTGTGGAGTCTCGGGGGTAATCACCCTTTCATTCTTGGATTACAAAAGGCTCCTTCACACCCTTGCAGTGACCCAAGAAGTTCCCAGCCCCAACCCCCTCACTCGAGAGGAGCCCCGCTGGTCCCACCGAGACTCAAGAAGAACACCGTTTGCCCCTGCTCAGCTCCAGATGAGGGTCCCTTTCCTTGCTCCATTGTGAAAGGTTTCCTGGCACTCCCCTCACATCCCAAGAGGAGGCACTCGCACCAGGAGAGACGGAAGGAGCATAGGGCTCGGGCCACCATTCCCCAAAACCCCCAAATGCCTCGTCCACTCGAGATGAACCTGACTGCCCTGCACTGCCTGGAATGTCACCCCGAGGCTCGACTCTTGACACACTGGCACGTGTGACAGCCATTGATTACCTTGAGGGCAAGCCACAGATCCCTGTGTCTGCTCGACGGGGAGCCTGACACTGCTGGTGCAGCTGGGGAGGCAAGCGGATGTGCACGTCTCCAGGTGATACAAGGCCTGACTCCTTTGTGGGGGCTGCAAGGGAACCACAAGACCAATGTCAGGTCGGGCGAGGAAAGATCAGGCTCCGGCCTCAGTACCAGACGAGGACTGAGGACCCGGCGACAACTGGGGAGGTATCCCCAGAGGCGTTTGGCCACTGGCAAGGAGACTGGCCTCTCCCGAGGCCACAGGAGCAGGTCCCTGGGGTCACTGACGTAACTGGAGAGGACAGCGCAGCAACTCGAGAAAAACCAGAAGTTTCTCCCCTGCAGGGAGGGTGAGGCAATTGTCCTCTGTGGTGTCTCAGGGGAAATCAGCTCTTCCCTCTTGTACCTTGAAAGGCTCCTTCACACCCTTATTGTGACCCAAGAAGTTCCCCAACCCACCCGTCCCCACTCGAGAGGTACCCCGAGGGTCCTGCCGCGAATCAAGAAGAGCCCCGTTTGCCCCTGCTCAGCTCCAGATGAGGGTCCCTTTCCTTGCTTTGTCGAGAAAGGGTTCTCGTTGCTCCCCTCCCAACCCAGGAGAAGGTGCTCACACCAGAAGAGCTGTGAGGAGCATCAGGGTTCGGACCTCCATTCCCCAAGACCCGCAAATGCCTTGTCCACTCCAGATGAACCTGATTGCCCTGCAGTGCCTTGACTGTCACCCCGAGGCTCGATGCCCAACACACTGGCACGTGTGAAAGCCCTGGGGTACCTCGAGGGCAAGCCACAGATCCCTGTGTCCGCTAATGGGGAACCTGACACTGCTGGTACAGCTGGGGAGGCAAGGGTCCCTGCACGTCTCCAGGCGAGATGGGGCCTGACTCCCCTGTGGGGGCTCCAAGGGAACCCCAAGTCCTATGTCAGCATGGGAGAGGAAAGCTCAGACTCCGGCCTCAGCACCAGACGAGGACTGGGGACCCGGCGAAGACTGGGGAGGAATTTCCAAAGGCGCCTAATAACTGGCATGGAGACTGGCCTCTCCTGAGGCCACAAGGGCGGGTCCCTGGGGTCCCCGTCGTAACTCAAGAGGACCCCACCGCAACTCGAGAAAAACCAGAAGCTTCTCCCCTGCAGGCGGGTTGAGGCCCTTGTCTGCTGTGGCATCTCGGGGGAAATCACTCCTTCCCTCTTGGAACTCAAAAGGCTCCTTCACTCCAGATGTGTATAAGAGAC
>SJYG01001444.1:148701-210580 GCA_006410535.1 Litocranius walleri
AATTTCCCCACCCACCCCCACTCGAGGGGAACCCCAAGGGTCCCGCCGTGACTCAAGAGGAGACCTGCTTTCCCCTGCTCAGTTCCAAATGAGGGTCCCTATTCCTGCTTTGTTGGGAAAGTGTTCCTGGAGTTCCCCTAGCATCCCAATAGAAGGCCCTCACACAAGGGGAGTTGGGAGGAGCCTCAGGGGTTGGGCCACCATTACCCAAGATCCTCAAATGCCTCCTCCACTCGAGATGAATCTGACTGCCCTGCACTGCCTGGAATGTCACCCCAAGGCTCGACTCTCGACACACTGGCATGTGTGACAGCCCTGGGGTAATTCGAGGGCAAGCCACAGATCCCTTTGTCCGTCCAACCTGGAGCGAGAGACTGCTGCTGCAGCTGGGGAGGCAAGCGGCAGTGCACGTCTCCAGGCGAGATGAGACCTGACTCCCCTGTGGGGGCTCCAGGGGAACCCCAAGACCTATGTCAGCATGGGCGAATAAATCTAAGGCTCCAACCTCAGCACCAGACGAGGACTGAGAATTCGGTGATGACTGGGGAGGAATTTCCAGAGGGGCCTGTCAACTGGCACGGTGACAGGCCACTCCTGAGGCCACAGGGACAGGTCCCTGGTGTCCCTGTCGTAACTTGAGAGCACCTCGCAGCAACTTGAAAAAAAACCAGAAGCTTCTCCACTGCAGGCGGGGTGAGGCCCTTGTCCACTGTGGTGTCTTAGGGGAAATCACCCCTTCCCACTTGGACCTCGAAAGGCTCCTTCACACCCTTCCTATGACCCAAGAAGTTCCCCGCCTAACCCGTCCATGCTCGCGAGGAACCCCGAGGGTCACGTCGTGACTCAAGAAGAGCCCCGTTCGCCCCTGCTCAGTTCCAGATGAAGGTCCCTTCCCTGCTCCTTCGGGAAAGGGTTCCGGTCGCTCCTCTCCCATCCCAAGAGGAGGCCATCACACCACGAGAGTCGGGAGGAGCATCGGGGGCTGGGCCACCATTCCCCAATACCCCCAAATGTCTCGTCCTCTCCAGATGAACCTAACTGCCCTGCACTGCCTCGACTGTCACCCCGAGGCTGGACTCTCGAAACCCTGGCAGGTGTGACAGCCATGGGGTACCTCGAGAAAAAGCCACAGATCCCTGAGTCTGCTCAACGGGGAGCCTGACACTGCTGCTGCAGCTTCTGAGGCAAGCAGCCATACATGTCTCCAGGCGAGATGAGGCCTGACTCCCCTGTGGGGGCTCCAGGGGAACCCCAAGACCTATGTCAGGATGGGCGAGGAAAGTTCAGTCTCCAGCCTCAGCACCAGACGAGGACTGAGGACCCGGCGACAACTGGGTAGGAATTCCCAAAGGTGCCTGGCAACTGGCACGGAGATTGGCCTCTCCTGAGGCCACAGGGGCGAGTACCGGGGGTCCATGTCGTAACTCGAGAGGACACCACTGCAACTCGAGAAAAACCAGAAGCTTCTACCCGACAGAGGTTGAGGCCCTTGTCCGTTGCGGTTTTTTCTGGGAAATTACCCCTAACATCTTGAACCTTGAAAGGCTACTTCACTTCCTTTCTGTGACTCAAGAAGTTCCGCGCCCCACCATTCCCCACTCAAGAGGAACCCTGAGGGTCCTGCCGCGACTCAAGAGGAGCCCCGTTTACCCCTGCTCAGCTCCAGATGGGGTTCCTTTTCTCTGGTCCATCGGGAAAAGTTTCTCGGTGCTTTGCTCACATCTCAAAAGAAGGCACTTGCACCAGAAGGGTCGGGAGGAGCATCAGGGATCGGGCCACCAATTCTCAAGACCCCCAAATGCCTCGTATACCCCAGAAGATCCTGACTGCCTTGCACTGCTTCGACTGTCTTCCTGAGGCTTGATGTATGACACACTGCACGTGTGACAGCCCTGGGATACCTCGAGGGCAAGCCAAAGTTCCTTGTGTCCGCTCGATGGGGAGGCTGACACTGCTGCTGCAGCTAGGGAAGCAAGAGGCTGTGCAAGTCCCCAGGTGAGACGAGGCCTGACTTTCCAGTGGGGGCTTCAGGGGTACCAAAAGTCCTATATCAGCACGGACGAGGAAAGCTCAGGCTCCGACCTCAGCACCAGATGAGGACTGAGGACTCGGTGATGACTGGGGAAAAATCCCCAGACATGCCTCGCAACTCGCACGGAGACTGCTGTCTACTGAAGCCACAGGGGCGGGTCACTGGGGTATCAAACGTAACACAAAAGTACCTCCCCACAACTCGAGAAAAACCAGAAGCTTCTCCCCTGCAGGCGGTGTTAGGACCTAACCACAGCGGAGTCTCAGGGGAAATCACCCCTTCCCTCTTGGATCTCGACAGGCTCCTTCACACCCTTGCTATGACCCAACAAGTTCCCCACCACACCAGTCCACACTCGAGAGGAACCCCGAGGATCCTGCCGGGACTCAAGAGGAGCCCCGTTTTCCCATGCTCAGCTCCAGATGAGGGACCATTTCCCTGCTCTGTCAAAAAAGGTTTTCCGCAGCTCCTCTCGCATCCCAAGAGAAGGTGCTAGCACCAGGAGATTCGGGAGGAGCCTCAGGGGTCGGACCACAATTCCCCAAATCCACCAAATGCCTTGTCAACTACAGATGAACCTGACTGCCCTGCACTGCCTCGACTGTCACCCCGAGACTCGACACCTGATACACTGGCACTTGTGACAGCCCTGGTGTACCTCGAGGGCAAGCCTCAGATCCCTGTGTCCGCTTGACGGGGAGGCTGACACTGCTGCTGCAGTTGAGGAGGAAAGCAGCCTTGCACGTCTCCAGGTGAAACGAGGCCTTACTCCTCCGTGGGGGCTCCAGGGGAACCCCAAGAACTATGTCAGCACGGGGAGGAAAGCTCAGGCTCCGGCCTCAGCACCAGACGAGGACTGAGCACCCAGCGACGCCTGGGTAGGAATCCCCAAAGTCACCTGGCAACTGGCACGGAGATTGGCCTCTCCTGAGGCCACAGGGGTGGGTCCCCGGGGTCCCCATCATAACTCAAGAGGACCTTGCCGCAACGCGAGAAAAACCAGAAGCTTCTCCTTTGCAGGCGGGGTAAGGTCCTTGTCCGCTATGGCGTCTCAGGGGAAATCATCCCTTTCCTCTTGGACCTCGAAAGACTCATTCACATCCTTGCTGTGACCCAAGAAGTTCCTGGCCCAACCCATCCCGACTCGAGTGGAACCCCGAGGGCCCATCACAATCAAGCAGAGCCTTGTTTGACCTGCTCAGCTCCAGATGTGGGTCCCTTTTTTTGCTGTGTCGGGAAGGGGTCCCTGGTGCTCCTCTCACATTCTAATAGGAGGTCCTCCCACCAGGAGAGTCGGGAGGAGCATCGGGGGCCGGGCCACCATTCCCCAATACCCCCAAATGTCTCGTCCTCTCCAGATGAACCTGACTGCCCTGCACCACCTCGACTGTCACCCCGAGGCTCGACGCCTGAACCACTGGCACTTGTGACAGCCCAGGGGTACATCGAGCACAAGCCACAGATCCCTGTGTCCACTCGACGGGGAGCCTGACACTGCTGAGCAGCTGGGGAGGCAAGCGGCTGTGCTGTCTCCAGGCGAGATGATGCCTGACTCTCCTGTGGATGCTCCGGGAGAACGCAAAGACCTATGTCAACTCGGCCGAGAAAAGCTCAGGCTCCGGCCTCAGCAGCAGACGAGGCTGAGGACCAGGCGACGACTGGGGAGCAATCCCCAGAGGCACCTTCCAACCCTCACGTAGACTGGCCTTTCCTGAGGCCACAGGGGCGGATCCCTGGGGTCCACATTTTAACTTGAGAGGACCCCGCCACAACTCGAGAAAGACCAGAAGCTTCTCCCCTGCAGGCGACGTGATGCAGTTGTTTGCTGGGTGTCCTCGGGGAAATCACACCTTCCCTCTTGGACCTCGAAAGACTCCTTCACACCCTTGCTCTGCCCCAAGAAGTTCTCCACCCCACCATTCCCCACTCGAGAGGAACATTGAGGGTCCCGCCTCAACTGAAGAGGAGCCACATTTTCCACTGATAAGCTACAGATGAGGGTCCCTTTTCTTGCTCCATCAAAAAAGGGTTCCGGGTGCTCAGCTCGCATCTCAAGGGATTGCACTTGCACCAGGAGAGTTGGGAGGAGCATCCGGGATCCGACACCATTGGCCAAGACCCACAAATGCCTTCTCCAACCCAGATGAACCTGACTGCCTTGCACTGCATCGACTGTCAGCCCGAGACTCGACGCCCAACACACTGGCATCTGTGACAGCCCTGGGGTTCCTCGAGAAAAAGCCACAGATCCCTGTGTCCGGTCTACGGGGAGCCTGACACTGCTGCTGCAATTGGGGAGGCAAGCGGCTGTGCACATCTTCAGGCGAGACGAGGCCTGACGACTCTGTCGGGGCTCCAGGGGAACCCCAAGACCTATGTCAGCACGGATGAGGAAAGCTCAGCCTCCGGCCTCAGCATCAGACAAGGACATAGGACCTGGCGACGACTGGGGAGGAATCCCCAGAGGCACCTGGAAATTGGCATGGAGACTGGCCTCTCCTGAGGCACAGGGGCGATTCTCTGGGTTCCCCATCATAACTCGAGAGAACCCCACTGCAACTCGAGAAAAACCAGAAGCTTCTCCCCTGTAGGTGAGGTGAGGACTTGTCTGCTGCAGTGTCTCGGGAGAAATCTCCCATTCCCTCTTCAACCTGGAAAGGCTCCTTCACACCCTTACTGTGACTGAGAAAGTTCTCCGCCCCTCCTGCCCCCACTTGAGAGGAACCACGAGCATCTCGCCGTGACTTAAGAGGAAGCCCATATTCCCCTGCTCAGTTTCAAATGAGTGTCCCTTTCCATGCTCCGTCGAAAAAGGTTTTCTGGCGCTCCACTCGCATCCCAAGAGAGGCACACTCCAGGAGAGTCGGGAGGAGCATCTGAGATCAGGCCACCATTCCCCAAGACACCCAAATGCCTCGTCCACTCCAGATGAACCTGACTGCCCTGCACTGCCTCGACTGTCACCCCGAGGCTCGCCTCCTGACACACTGGCACATGTGACCACCCTGGGGTAACTTGAGGGCAAGCCACAAATCCCTGGGGATTGACGTGGAGCCAGACACTGCTGCTGCAGCTGGGGACAAAAGGGGCCGTGCACGTCTCCAGGTGAGACGAGGCCTGACTCCCCTGTGGGGGCTCCAGGGGAACCCCAAGACCTATTTCAGCATGTGTGTGGCAAGCTCAGCACTGGTCTCAGCACCAGACGAGGACTGAGGACCCGGCAATGACTGGGGAGGAATCCGCAGAGGCGCCTCCCAACTTGCAAGTGGACTGGCCTCTCCTGAGGCCACAGGAGCGGGTCCCAGGGCCCCCGTCATAACATGAGAGGATCCCACCGCAACTCGAGAAAATCCAGAAGCTTCTCCACTGCAAGCTGGGTGAGGCCCTTGTCTGTTGTGGCGTCTTGAGGGAAATCACCCCTTCCCTCTTAGACATCAAAAGGCTCCTTCACACCCTTGCTGTGACCCAAGAAATTTCCCGTCCCACCAGTCCCCACTCGAGAGGAACTCCGAGGGTCTCTCCACGACTCAAGAGGAGCCCATTTCTCCTGCTCAGCTCCAGATGAGGGGTCCTTTCCCTGCTCTGTCGAGAAAGCATTCCCAGCGCTTCCCTCACATCCAAAGAGGAGGTGCTCCCATCAGGAGAGTCGAGAGGAGCCTCAGGTGTCAGGCCACCATTTCCCAAGACCCCCATTGCCTCGTCCACTCCACATGAACCTGACTGCCCTGCACAGCCTCAACTATCACCCCGAGGATTGATTCCAGACACACTGGCACGTGTGACAGCCCTGGGGTACATCGAGCGCAAGCCAAAGTTCCCTTTGTCCGATCGACGGGGAGAGCCTGTCACTGCTGCTGGAGCTGGGGAGGAAAGCGGCTGTGTACATCTCCAGGCGAGACAAGGCCTGACTTCCCTTTGGGGACTCCAGGGAAACCTCAAGACCTATGTAAGCATGGGCGAAGAAAGCTCAGGGTCGAGCCTCAGCACCAGATGAGGACTGAGGACCCGGCGACGACTGGGAAGGAATCACCAGAGGCGCCTCACAACTGGCATGGAGACTGGCCTCTCCTGAGACACAGTGGCGGTTCCCTGCGTTCCCCATTTTAACTCGAGAGGACCCCGCTGCAACTCGAGAATTACCAGAAGCTTCTCCCCTGCAGGCTGGGTGAGTACCTTGTCCACTGTGGTGTCTCGGGAGAAATCACGGCTTCCCTCTCGGACTTGGAATGGCTCCTTCACACCCTTGCTGTGACCCAAGAAGTTCCCCTCCACTTCCGTCCCCAATCAAGAGGAACCCCGAGCATCTTGCAGTGACTTAAGAGGAATGCCGTTTTCCCCTGCTCAGCCCCAAATGAGGGTCCATTTCCCTGCACCTTTGAAAAAGGTTTCCTGGTGCTCCCCTCGCATCCCAAGAGAGGCGCTCTCTCCAGGAGAGTCGGGAGGAGCATCCGGAGTTGGGCCACCATTTCCCAAGACCCTCAAATGCCTCATCCACTCCAGGTGAACCTGACTGCACTGCACTGCCTTGACTGTCACCCCGAGACTCAACGCCCAAAACACTGGCACATGTGACAGCCCTGGGGTACCTCTAGCGCAAGCCGCAGATCCCTGTGTCCCTCGACGGGGAGCCTGACACTACTGCTGCAGCTGGGGAGGAAAGTGGCCGTGCACGTCTTCAGGCGAGACAAGGCCTGGCTTTCCTTTGAGGGCTCCAGGGGAACCCCAAGACCTATGTAAGCACAGCGAAGAAAGCTCAGGCTCCGGCCTCAGCACTAGATGAGGACTGAGCACCCGGCGATGACTGGGGAGGTATCACAAGAGGCGCCTGGCAACTGGCACGTGGACTGGCCTCTCCTGAGGCCACAGGTGCGGGACCCTGGGGTCCTCGTCGAAACTCGAGAGGACGCCGTTGCAACTAGAGAAAAACTAGAAGCTTCTCCCGTGTAGGCGGGATTAGGCCCTTGTGCACTGCGGCATCTCAGCAGAAATCACCCCTTTCCTCTTGGACCTTGAAAGGCTCCTTCACCCACTTGCAGTGACCCAAGGAGATCCCTGCCCCACCTGTCCCCACTCGAGAGGAACCCCGAGGGTCCTGCCGTGACTCAAGAGGAACCCCGCTTGCTCCTGCTCAGCTTCAGATGAGAGTCCCTTTCCTTGGTCCCTCGAGAAAGGGATCCCAGCACCCCCCTCGCATCCCAAGAGGAGGTGCTCGCACCGAGAGTCGGGGGGAGCATCATGGGTGGGGCCACCATTCCCGAAGACCCGGAAATGCCTAGTTCATTCCAGATGAACCTGACTGCCCTGCACAGCCTCGACTGTCACCCCGAGGCTCACCTCCTGACACACTGGCACATGTGACCACCCTGGGGTAACTTGAGGGCAAGCCACAAATCCCTGGGGATTGACGTGGAGCCAGACACTTCTGCTGCAGCTGGGGACAAAAGGGGCCGTGCACGTCTCCAGGTGAGACGAGGCCTGACTCCCCTGTGGGGGCTCCAGGGGAACCCCAAGACCTATTTCAGCATGTGTGTGGCAAGCTCAGCACTGGTCTCAGCACCAGACGAGGACTGAGGACCCGGCAATGACTGGGGAGGAATCCGCAGAGGCGCCTCCCAACTTGCAAGTGGACTGGCCTCTCCTGAGGCCACAGGAGCGGGTCCCAGGGCCCCCGTCATAACATGAGAGGATCCCACCGCAACTCGAGAAAATCCAGAAGCTTCTCCACTGCAAGCTGGGTGAGGCCCTTGTCTGTTGTGGCGTCTTGAGGGAAATCACCCCTTCCCTCTTAGACATCAAAAGGCTCCTTCACACCCTTGCTGTGACCCAAGAAATTTCCCGTCCCACCAGTCCCCACTCGAGAGGAACTCCGAGGGTCTCTCCACGACTCAAGAGGAGCCCATTTCTCCTGCTCAGCTCCAGATGAGGGGTCCTTTCCCTGCTCTGTCGAGAAAGCATTCCCAGCGCTTCCCTCACATCCAAAGAGGAGGTGCTCCCATCAGGAGAGTCGAGAGGAGCCTCAGGTGTCAGGCCACCATTTCCCAAGACCCCCATTGCCTCGTCCACTCCACATGAACCTGACTGCCCTGCACAGCCTCAACTATCACCCCGAGGATTGATTCCAGACACACTGGCACGTGTGACAGCCCTGGGGTACATCGAGCGCAAGCCAAAGTTCCCTTTGTCCGATCGACGGGGAGAGCCTGTCACTGCTGCTGGAGCTGGGGAGGAAAGCGGCTGTGTACATCTCCAGGCGAGACAAGGCCTGACTTCCCTTTGGGGACTCCAGGGAAACCTCAAGACCTATGTAAGCATGGGCGAAGAAAGCTCAGGGTCGAGCCTCAGCACCAGATGAGGACTGAGGACCCGGCGACGACTGGGAAGGAATCACCAGAGGCGCCTCACAACTGGCATGGAGACTGGCCTCTCCTGAGACACAGTGGCGGTTCCCTGCGTTCCCCATTTTAACTCGAGAGGACCCCGCTGCAACTCGAGAATTACCAGAAGCTTCTCCCCTGCAGGCTGGGTGAGTACCTTGTCCACTGTGGTGTCTCGGGAGAAATCACGGCTTCCCTCTCGGACTTGGAATGGCTCCTTCACACCCTTGCTGTGACCCAAGAAGTTCCCCTCCACTTCCGTCCCCAATCAAGAGGAACCCCGAGCATCTTGCAGTGACTTAAGAGGAATGCCGTTTTCCCCTGCTCAGCCCCAAATGAGGGTCCATTTCCCTGCACCTTTGAAAAAGGTTTCCTGGTGCTCCCCTCGCATCCCAAGAGAGGCGCTCTCTCCAGGAGAGTCGGGAGGAGCATCCGGAGTTGGGCCACCATTTCCCAAGACCCTCAAATGCCTCATCCACTCCAGGTGAACCTGACTGCACTGCACTGCCTTGACTGTCACCCCGAGACTCAACGCCCAAAACACTGGCACATGTGACAGCCCTGGGGTACCTCTAGCGCAAGCCGCAGATCCCTGTGTCCCTCGACGGGGAGCCTGACACTACTGCTGCAGCTGGGGAGGAAAGTGGCCGTGCACGTCTTCAGGCGAGACAAGGCCTGGCTTTCCTTTGAGGGCTCCAGGGGAACCCCAAGACCTATGTAAGCACAGCGAAGAAAGCTCAGGCTCCGGCCTCAGCACTAGATGAGGACTGAGCACCCGGCGATGACTGGGGAGGTATCACAAGAGGCGCCTGGCAACTGGCACGTGGACTGGCCTCTCCTGAGGCCACAGGTGCGGGACCCTGGGGTCCTCGTCGAAACTCGAGAGGACGCCGTTGCAACTAGAGAAAAACTAGAAGCTTCTCCCGTGTAGGCGGGATTAGGCCCTTGTGCACTGCGGCATCTCAGCAGAAATCACCCCTTTCCTCTTGGACCTTGAAAGGCTCCTTCACCCACTTGCAGTGACCCAAGGAGATCCCTGCCCCACCTGTCCCCACTCGAGAGGAACCCCGAGGGTCCTGCCGTGACTCAAGAGGAACCCCGCTTGCTCCTGCTCAGCTTCAGATGAGAGTCCCTTTCCTTGGTCCCTCGAGAAAGGGATCCCAGCACCCCCCTCGCATCCCAAGAGGAGGTGCTCGCACCGAGAGTCGGGGGGAGCATCATGGGTGGGGCCACCATTCCCGAAGACCCGGAAATGCCTAGTTCATTCCAGATGAACCTGACTGCCCTGCACAGCCTCGACTGTCACCCCGAGGCTCACCTCCTGACACACTGGCACATGTGACCACCCTGGGGTAACTTGAGGGCAAGCCACAAATCCCTGGGGATTGACGTGGAGCCAGACACTTCTGCTGCAGCTGGGGACAAAAGGGGCCGTGCACGTCTCCAGGTGAGACGAGGCCTGACTCCCCTGTGGGGTCTCCAGGGGAACCCCAAGACCTATTTCAGCATGTGTGTGGCAAGCTCAGCACTGGCCTCCGCACCAGATGAGGACTGAGGACCCAGTGACGACTGGGGAAAATTCCCCACAGGCACCTCGTAACTCACACAGAGACTGGCCTCTCCTGAGGCCACAGGGGCAGGTCCCTGGTGTTCATGTCAAAACTCTAGTGGACCCCGCCATGATTCGACAAAAACCAGATGTTTATCCCCTGCAGGCAGGGTGAGGCCCATGTCTGCTGCGGCTTCTTGGGGGAAATCACCCCTTCCCTCTTGGACCTTGAAAGGCTCCTTCACACCCTTGCTGTGACCTAAGAAGTTCCAGGCCCCACTCGTCCACACTCGAAAGGAACCCCAAGGATCCAGCCACGACTCAAGAGGAGCCCCGTTTTCCCTGCTCAGCTCCAGATGAGGGGTCCTTTCCCTACTTTGTTGGAAAAGGGTGTCCGGTGCTCCCTTGGCATCATAAGAGGAGGTGCTCGCACCAGTAATTTGGGAGGAGCCGCTGGGTTGGGGCCACCATTCCCCAAGACACTGAATGCCTCGTCTACTAAAGATAAACCTGACTGTCCTGCACTGCCTCGACTGTCACCCCGAGGCTCGACTCCCGATACTCTGGCACATGTGACAGCCCAGGGGTACCTCGACGGCAAGCCAGAGATTTCTGTGTCCGCTCGACAGGGAGCCAGACACTGCTGCTGCAGCTGGGGATGAAATTGGCTGTGTGCGTCTCCAGGCGAGACGAGACCTGACTCCCCTGTGGGGCCTAAATGGGAACCCCAAACCTATTACAGCATGAGTGAGGAAAGCTTAGGCTCCGGCCTCTGTACCAGACGAGAACTGAGTACTTGGCGATGACGGGGGAGGAATCTCCATAGGCGCCTCACAACTCGCACGGAGACTGCCCTCACCTGAGGCCACAAAAGGGGTCCCTGGGGTCCCCGTCGTAACACTAGAGGACCCCGCCACAACTCGAGAAAATCCAAAAGCTTCTCCACTGCAGGCTGGGTGAGGCCCTTGTCCGCTGCGGTGTCTTGGGGGAAATCACCTCTTACCTCTTGGACCTCGAAAGGCTCCTTCACACCTTGCTGTGACCCAAGAAATTCCCCGTCCCACCAGTCCCCACTCGAGAGGAACTCCGAGGGTCCCTCCATGACTCAAGAGGAGCGCATTTCTATTGCTCAGCTCCAGATGAGGGGTCCTTTCCCTTCTCTGTTAGGAAAGGGTTCTCGGTGCTTCCCTCACATCCAAAGAGGAGGTGCTCCCATCAGGATAGTTGAGAGGAGACTCAAGGGTCGGTCCACCATTTCCCAAGACCCCCAAATGCCTCATCCACTTCAGATGAGCCTCACTGCCCAACACTGCCTCAACTGTCACCTTGAGGCTCGACCATCGACACACTGTCACGTGTGACAGCCCTGTTGTACCTCGAAGGGAAGCCCCAGTTCTTTATGTCCACTCGACGGGGAACCTGACACTGCAGCTGCAGCTGAAGAGGCAAGTGGCCATGCACGTCTCCAGGCGAGATGAGGCCTGACTCCCCTGTGGAGGATCCAGGGGAACCCCAAGACCTTTGTCAGCACAGGCGAGGAAATCTCAGTCTCCAGCCTCAGCACCAGACAAGGACTGAGGGCACGGCGACGACTGGGGAGGAATCCCAAGAGGCGAATGGAAACTGGCATGGTGACTGGCCTCTCCAGAGGGCACAGTGGCGGGTCCCTGGGGTCCCCGTCTTAACTCGAGAAAACCCCGCCCCAACTCGAGAAAAACCAGAAGCTTCTCCCCTGAAGGCAGGGTGAGGCCCTTGTCCGCTGCAGCATCTTGGGGTAAATCACCCCATCCCTCTTGGACCTTAATCGGCTACTTCACACTCTTGTTCTGACCCAAGAAATTTCTTGCCCCACCCGTTGCCACTCGAGAGGAACACCGAGGGCCCCACCACGAATCCAGAGAAGCTCCGTTTTCACCTGCTCAGCTCCAGATGACGGTCCCTTTCCCTGCTCCGTCGGAAAAGGGTTCCCGGCGCTCCCTTCGTATCCCAAGTGGAGGCGCTTGCATAAGGAAAGACGGGAGGAGCATCAGGGTCGGGCCACCATTCCCCAAGACCCCCAAATGCCTCGACCACTCCAGATGAACCTGACTTCCCTGAACTGCCTCGACCGTCACACCGAGGCTTGATGCCCGACACACTGGCACATGTGACAGCCCTTGGATACCTCGAGGATCTGCCCCCGATAGCTGTGTTGGCTCAACGGGGATCTGACACTGCAGCTGCAGCTGAAGAGGCAAGTGACCTTGCACGTCTCCAGCAGAGACGAGGCCTGACTTCCCTGTGTGTGCTCCAGGGGAACTCCAAAACCTATGTCTGCATGGGCGGGGAAAGCTCAGGCTTCGTCCTCAACATTAGACGAGGACCAAGAACCCGGTGATGACTTGGGAGGAATCCCCAGAGGAGCCTGGAAACTTGCACGGAGACTGGCCTCTCCTGAGGACACAGTGGCGTGTCTCCGGGGTCCCCATCTAACTCATGAGGACTCTGACGCAACTCGAGAAAAACTAGATGCTTCTCCCCTGCAGGCAGGGTGAAGCCCTTGTCCGCTGCGGCGTCTCGGTGGAAATCACCCCTTCCCTCTTGGACCTTGAAAGACTCCTTCACCCCCTTGCTGTGAACCAAGAAGTACCCCGCCCCACCCGTCCCCACTAGAGAGAGACCCCAAGGGACCCGTTGTGACTCAAGAATAGCCCTGTTTTCCCCTGCTCAACTCCAGAAGAGGATCCCTTTCCGTGATCTGTCAGGAAAGGGTTCCTGGCGCTCCCCTCTCATCCCAAGAAGAGGCGCTCGCACCAGGAGAGTCGGGAAGAGCATCAGGGTTTGGGCCACCATTCCTCCAGACCCCCAAATGCCTCGTCCACTCCAGATGAACCTGACTGCCCTGCACTGCCTCAACTGTCACCCCAAGTTTAGACACCCGACACACTGGCAAGTGTGACAGTCCTGGGGGTACCTTGAGAGCAAGTCACAGATTTCTGTGTCCTCTCGACGGGGAGCCTGACACTGCTGCTGCAGCTGGGGAAGCAAGCGACCTTGCACGTCTACAGGCGAGACGAGGCCTGACTCCCCTGTGAAATCTCCAGGGGAACGGCAATACCTATTTCAGCACGGGCAAGGAAAACTCAGTCTCCGGCCTCAGCACCAGACGAGGACTAAGTACCCGTTGACAATTTGGGAAAAATCCCCAGATGGACCAGGCAACCTGCACTGAGACTAGCCTCTTCTGAGGCCATAGGGGTGGGTCCCTCGGGTCCAGGTTGTAACTCGAGAGGATCCTGCCGCAACTCGAGAAAAACCAGAAGTTTCTCTCCTGCAGGCGGGGTGAGGCCCTTGTTCACTGAGGCGTCTCGGGGGAAATCACCCCTTTTCTCTTGGACCTCGAAAGGCTCCTTCACACCCTTGCTGTGACCCAAGAAGTTCCATGGCCCACACATCCCCACTCGAGAGGAACCCCGAGGGTCCGCCGAATTTCAAATGGTGCGCTGTTTGCCCCTGATCAGCTCCAGATGAAGATACCTTTTCCTTTTCCTTCAGGAAAGTGTTCCCCGTGCTCCCCTTGCATCCCAAGCAGAGGCGCTCACACAAGGAGAGTTGGGAGGAACATCAGGGATCAGGCCACCATTCCCCAAGACCCCCAAATGCCTCGTCCACTTCAGATGAACCTCACCGCCCTGCACTGCCTCAACTGTCACCTTGAGGTTCAACTGCCGACACACAGGCACGTGTGACAGCCCTGGGGTTCCTCAAGGGCAAGCCTCAGTTCCCTGTGTCTGCTCGACGAGGAACCTGACACTCCCTGTCATGGATTTAGGGAAACTCCAAGACCTATGTCAACACGGAAGAGGAAAGCTCAGTCTCCAGCCTCAGCACCAAATGAGGACTGAGGAACCGGCGACAACTGGGGTGGAATCCCAAGAGGCGCTTGACAACTGGCACGGTGACTGGCCTCTCCTGAGGCCACAGAGTCGGGGCCCTGGGGTCCTCATTGTAACTGGAGAAGACCCCACCGCAACTCGAGAAATACCAGAAGCTTCCCCCATGCAGCTGGGTTGAGGCCCTTGTCCACTGCGGCTTTTTGGGGAAATCACCCCTTCCCACTGAGACCTCGAAGGCTCCTTCACACCCTTGCTGTGACCCAAGAAGTTCCACACCACACCCGTCCCCACTCGAGAGGAACCCCGAGAATCCCGCCGCGACTCAAGACATTCCCCGTTTGCACCTGCTCAGTTCCAGATGTGGGTGCCTTTCCCTGCTCTGTCGGGAAAAGGTTCCCGGAGCTCCCCTTGCATCCCAAGAGGAGACATTCGCACCTGAAGAGTCACGAGGAGCATCAGGGGTTGGGCCACCATACCTCAAGACCCCCAAATGCCTCGTCCATCCAGATGAACCTGACTGCCCTACACTGCTTCGAGTATCACCCAGAGGCTTGACGCCTGACACACTGGAACGTGTGACAGTCCTGGGATACCTCGAGGGCAAGACACACATCCCTGTATCCACTCGATGGGAGCCTGACATTGCTGCTGCAGCTGAGGAGGCAAGCGGCCCTGCATGTCTCCAGGAGAGACAGACCTGACACCCCTGTTGGGGTTCCAGAGGAACCCCAAGATCTATGTCAGCACGTGCAAGGAAAGCTCAGGCTCCGGCCTCAGCACCAGATTAACAAAGAGGACCCCTCGACGACTGGGTAGGAATCCCCAAGGCGCCTGGCAACAGGCACGGAGACTTGCCTCTCCTGAGGCCACAGGGACGGGTCCCTGGGGTCACCTTCATAACTCGAGAGGACCCCGCCGCAACTAGTGAAAAGCCAGATGCTTCTCCTTTGCAGGCAGGGTGAGGCCCTTATCTGCTGCAGCATCTCAGGGAAAAACATCCCTTTCATTTTGAACCTCTAATGGCTCCCTCACACCTTTCCTGTAATCCAAGAAGTTCCCCACCCAACCCGTCCCCACTCGAGAGGAACCCCGAGGGTACAGCCTCGACTCAAGGGGAGCCCGGTTTGCAGATGCTCAGCCCCAGATGAGGTTCCCTTTCCCTGCTCTGTCGGAAATGGGTCTCAGCCCTCCTCTCACATCCCAAGAGGAGGCACTGGCACCAGGAGAGTCGGGAGGAGTATCAGGGGTTGGGCTAACATTCCCCAAAACCCCAAACAACTCGTCCACTCCAGATGAACCTGACTGCAGTGCACTGCCTCGATTGTCACCTCGAGTCTCGAGCCCCGACACACTGGCAGGTGTGAAAGCCCTGGGGTACCTCGAGGGCAAGCCACAGATGCCTGTGTACTCTCGACAGTGAACTTGACACAGCTGCTGCCGCTGAGGAGGCAAGCGGTCGTGCACGTCTCCAGGCGAGACGAGGCCTGCCTCCCCTGTGTGGGCTCCAGGGGAACCCTAAGGACTATGTAAGCATGGGCGAGGAAAGCTCAGGCACTGGCCTCAGCAACAGACAAGGGATGAGGACCCGGCGACAACAAGGGAGGAATCTCCAGAGGTGACTGTCAACTCGCACAGAGACGGGTCTCTTCTGAGACCAAATGGGTGGGACCCTGCGGCCCCCAACCTAACTTGAGAGGACCCCGCAGCAACTCTAGAAAAACCAGAATCTTCTCCACTGCAGGTGGATGAGGCCCATGTCCGCTGTGGCGTCTCAAGGGAAATCACCCCTTTCCTCTTGGACCTTGAAAGTCTCCTTCACACCTGTGCTGTGACCCAAGAATTTCCCCGCCCTACCAGTCCCCACTCGGGAGAAACCCCGAGGGTTTCCACCGTGACCCAAGAGGAGCCCCGTTTGCCCCTGCTCAGCTCCAGATGAGGGTCCCTTTCCATGCTTCATCAGGAAAGGGTTCCTGGTGCTCCCCTCGCATCCCAAGATGAGGCGATTGCACCAGGAGAGATGGGAGGAGCATCAGGGCTCGGGCCACCATTCTCCAAAACCCCCAAACACTTCATCCACTCCAGATGAAATGACTGCCCTACACTGCCTCGACTGTCACACCTAGGCTCGACGCCCGACACACTGGCACGTGTGACAGCTCTGGGGTACCTCGAGGCAAGCCACAGATCCCTGTGTCCTCTCGACAAGGAGCCTGGCACTGCTGCTGCAGCTGAGGAGGCAAGCGGCGGTGCACGTCTCCAGGCAAGTCCAGGATTGCCTCCCCTGTGGGGGCTCCAGGGGAACTCCAAGACTTATGCCAGCATGGGCAGGAAAGCTCAGGCTCTGGCCTCAGAACCAGATGAGAACTGAAGACTGTGGAGGAATCCTCAGAGGTGCATGGCAACTGGATGGAGACTGGCCTCTCCTGAGATCCCAGGCGTCAGTCCCTGCGTTCCAGGATATAAATTGAGAGGACCCCACTACAACTTGAGAAAAACCAGAAGCTTCTCCCCTGCAGGTGGAGTGAGGCCCTTGTCCACTGTGGCGTCTCAGGGGAAATCACCCCTTCCCTCTTGGACCTTGAAAGTCTCCTTCACACCCTTGCTGTGACCTAAGAAGTTCCCCGCCCCACCCGTCCCCACTCCAGAGAAACCCCGAGTGTCCTGCTGCGTCTCAAGAGGAGCCCCATTTTCCACTGCTCAGCTCCAGATGAGGGGCCCTTTCCCTGCTCCGTCGGGAAAGGGTTCCCAGCGCTCCCCTCACATCCCAAGAGGAGGCACTTGCACCAGAGGATCAAGCGGAGACTCAGGGGTCAGGCCACCATTCCCCAAGACCCCCAAATGCATCATCCACTCCAAATGAACCTGACTTCCCTGCACTGCCTCGACTGTCACCCCGAATCTCGACTACTGACACACTGGCACGTGTGACAGCCCTAGGGAAACTTGAGAAAAAGACACAGATCCCTGTGTCCTCTCAACGGGGAGCCGGACATTGCTGCTACAGTTGGGGAGGAAAGCGGCCATGCACGTTTCCATGTAAGACGAGACCTGAGTCCCTGTGGGGGCTCCAGGGGAACCCAAAACCTATGTCAGCACATGAGAGGCAACCTCAGGTTCCGGCCTCAGAACCAGAAGTAGACTGAGGACCCGGAGACGACTGGGGAGGAATCCCCAGAGGTGCCTCACAACTCGCAAGGAGACTGGTCTCTCCTGAGGCTACAGGGGCGTGTCCCTGGGGTCCCAGTCGTAACTTGAGGGGACCCCGCCGCAACTCAAGAAAAACCAGAAGCTTCTCCCCTGGAGGCGAGGTGAGGCCGTTTTCCACTGCGGCTTCTCGGGAGAAATCACCCTTTTCCTATTGGACCTCGAAAGGCTCCTTCACACCCTTGCTGTGACCCAAGAATTTCCCCGGCCCACCCGTTACTACTCGAGAGGAACCGCGACGATCCTGCCACGACTCAAGAGGAGCCCCGTTTGCCCCTGCTCAGCTCCAGCCCAGGGTTCCTTTCCCTGATCTGTCGAAAATGGGTTTCTGGCACTCCCCTCGCATCTCTAGGAGAGGCACTCGAACCAGGAGAGTCCGCAGGAGTATCAACGGTCGGGCCACTATTTCCAAAGACCCCCAAATGCCTCATCCACTCCAGATGAACCTGACTGTTCTGCACTGCCTCATCTGTCACCCCGAGGCTCGACGCCTGACACACTGGTACTTGTGACAGCCCTGGGGTACCTGGGGTTCAAGCCACAGATCCATGTGTCCGCCAGACGAGGCCACAGGGGTAGGTCCCTGTGGACTACGACCGAACTCGAGAAGACCCCGACACAATTTGAGAAAAACCAGAAGCTTCTCCCCTGCAGGCGGGGTGAGGCCCTTTTCCTCTACGGCGTCTCGGAGGAAATCACCTCTTCCATCTTTGACCTCGAAAGTCTCCTTAACACACTTGCTTGACCCAAGAACTTCCCCGCCTCTCCCATCCCCACACGAGAGGAAACCCGAGGGTCCTACCGAGACTCAAGAGGAGCTCCGTTTGCCCCTGCTAAGCTCCAAATGAGGGTCCCTTTCCCTGCTACATCGACAAAGGGTTCCCGGGACTCCCCTCACATCCCAATAGAAGGTGCTCGCACCAGGAGAGTTGGGAGGAGCATCAGGGCTCGGGCCACCATTCCCCAAGACTCCCAAATGCCTCGTCCAATCCAGATGAACCTGACTGCCCTGCACTGCCTCTACTGTCACCCCGAGGGTCGACGCACGACACACTGGCACATGTGACAGCCCTGGGGTACCTCGAGGGCAAGCCACAGATCCCTTTGTCGTCTCGACGGGGAGCCTGACACTGCTGCTGCAGCTGGGGAGGCAAGCGGCGTGCACGTCTCCAGGCGAGATGAGGCCTGCCTCCCCTGTGGGGGCTCCAGGAGATTCCCAAGGCATATGTCAGCACGGGCGAGGACTGCTCAGGTTCTGTTCTCAGCTCCAAACGAGGACTGATGATCTGGCGACGACTTTGGAGGAATCCCCAGAGGCACCTGGCAACTGACAAGGAGACTGGCCTCTCCTGAGAACCCAGGGGTGGGTCCCTGGAGTACCCGACTGAACTTGAGAGGCCATTTTCCACTGCGGCTTCTCGGGAGAAATCACTCTTTTCCTATTGGACCTCGAAAGGCTCCTTCACACCCTTGCTGTGACCCAAGAATTTCCCCAGCCCACTCGTTACTACTCGAGAGCAACCACGACGGTCAGGAACTTGTCCACTGCGGCATCTTTGGGGGAATCACCTCTTTCCTCTTGGACTCAAAAGGCTACTTCACACCCTTGCTGTAACCCAAGAAGTACCCCGCCCTACGCGTCTCCACTCGAGAGGAACCCCGAGGGTCCTGCTGCGACTCAAGAGAAGCCCCGTTTGCCCGTGCTCATCTCCATATGACGGTCCCTTTCCCTGCTCCATAGAGAAAAGGACCCTGACGCTCCCCTCGTATCCAAAGAAGAGGTGCTCACACCAGGAGAGTTGGGAGGAGCATCAGGGGTCAGGCCACCATTCCCCAAGACACCCAAATGACTCGTTCACTCCAGATGAAACTTACTGCCCTGCATTGCCTCGACTGTCAGCCCGAGGCTCGATGCAGGACACACTGGCATGTGTGACATCCCTGGGGTACCTCGAAGGCAAACCACAGATCCCTGTGTCCTCTCGACAGGGAGCCTGACACTGCTTCTGTGGCTGGGGAGGCAAGCGGCAGTGAACGTCTCTAGGCGAAATGAGGACTGACTCCTCTGTGGAGGTTCTAGGGGAACCCCAAGACCTATGTCAGCACAAGCGAGGAAAGCTCAGGCTCTGGCCTCAGCACCAGATGAGGACTGAGGACCGGCGATGACTGGGGATGAATCCCCAGAGGCGCCTAGCAACAGGCACGGAGACTGGCCTCTTCTGAAGCAACAGGGCTGGATCCCTAGGGTCCCTGTCATAACTCGAGAGGGCCCCATCGCAACATGAGAAAAATCAGAAGCTTCTCCCCTGCAGGGGAGGTGAGGCCCTTGTTTGCTGCGGTGTCTCGGGAGAAATCACCCCTAACCTCTTGGACCTCAAAAGGCTCTTTCACACCCTTACTGTGACCCAAGTAGTACACCGCCCCACCCGTCGCAACTCAAGATGAATCCCGAGGGTCTCACCGCAACCCAAGATGAGACACATTTGTTCCTGCTCAGCTCCAGATGAGGGTCCCTTTACCTGCTTCATCGGGAAAGGGTTCCAGGCACTCATCTCACATCTGAGGAGGAGATACTCACACCAGGAGAGTCGGGAGGAGCATCAGGGGTCGGGCCAACATTCCCCAAGACTCCCAAATGCCTCGTCCACACCAGATGAACCTGACTGCCCTGAACAGCCTCTACTGTCACCCTGAGGCTCGATGCATGACACACTGGCACGTGTGACAGCCCTGGGGTACCTCGAGGGCAAGCCACAGTTTCCTGTGTCTGCTTGATGGGGAGCCTGACACTGCTGCTGCAACTGGGAAAGCAAGCGGCCGTGCACGTCTTAAGGCGAGACGAGGCCTGACTCTTCTTTGGGGGCTCCAGGGCAACACCAAGACCTATGAAAGCATTGATGAGGAAAGCTCAGGTGCCGGCCTCAGCACCAGACGAGGACTGAAAACACGGCGATGCCAGGGAAGGAATCCCTAGAGGCACCTCGCAACTGGCATGGAAACTGGCCTCTCCTGAGGCCACAGGGGCAGGTCCCTGTGGTCCCCGGAGTAACTCAAGAGGATCCCGCCACAACTTGAGAAAAACCATAAGCTTCTCCCCTGCAGGTGGGTTGAGGCCCTTGTCCGCTGCAGTGTCTTGGGGGAAATTACCCCTTCCTTCTTGGACCTCGAAAGACTCCTTCACACCCTTGCTGTGACACAAGAAGTTCGCCCCCCCACCCGTCCCCACTCGAGAGGAACCCCGAGGGTCCCGGGGCGACTCAAAAAGAGCTCTGTTTTCCTCTGCTCAGCTCCAGGTGATGGGCCCTTTCACTGCTCCGTTGGGAAAAATTTCTAGGCGCATCCCTTGCATCCTAAGAGGAGGCGCTCCCACGAGGAAAATCGGGAGGAGCTGCTGGGTCCAGGCCACCATTCCCAAAGAACCCCAAATGCCTCATCCACTCCAGATGAACCTGACTGCCCTGAACTGCCTCGCCTGTCAACCCGAGGCTTGAGGCCCGACACACTGGCACGTGTGACAGCCCTGGGATAAATCGAGCGCAATCCACAGATTCCTGTGTCCACTCGACGGGGAGCCTGACACTGCTTCTGCAGCTGGGGAGGCAACTGGCCGTGCACAACTCCAGGCGAGACGAGGCCTGACTCTTCTTTGGGGGCTCCAGGGCAACACCAAGACCTATGAAAGCATTGATGAGAAAAGCTCAGGTGCCGGCCTCAGTACAAGACAAGGACTGATGACCCGGCGACGACTGGGCAGGAATCCCCAGAGGCCCCTGGCAACTCGCACAGAAACTGGCCTCTCCTGAGGCCACAGGGGCGGGTACCTGGGGTCCCCGACATAACTCGAGAGGACACCTCCGCAACACAAGAAAAACCAGAAGTCTCTCCTCTGCAGGCGGGGTGAGGCCCTTGTCCGCTGCATCATCTAAGGGGAATCACCCCTTCCCTCTTGGACCTCGAAAGGCTTCTTCACACCCTTGCTGTGACCCAAGAAATTCCCCGTCCCACCCGTCCCCACTCGGGAGGAACGCCGAGGGACCTGCTGCGACTCAAGAGGAGCCCCGTTTGCCCCTGTCAGCTCCAGATGAGGGTCCTTTTACCTGCTCCATCGGGAAAGGGTACATGGTGCTCCGCTCACATCCCAGTAGAAGGTGCTCGCACCAGGAGAGTCGGGAGGAGCATCAAGGGTTGGGACACCATTCCCCAAGACCCCCAAATGCCTCGTACCATCCAGACGAACCTGACTGCCCTACACTGCCTTGACTGTCACCCCTAGGCTCGACACCAGACAAAATGATACGTGTAACAGCCCTGGGGTACCTCAAGGGAAAGCCACAGATATTTGCGTCTGCTCGATGGGAAGCGTGACACTACTACTTCAGCTGAGGAGGCAAGCCATCGTGCACGTCTCCAAGCAAGATGAGGCCTGACTCCCCTTTGGGGGCTCCCCGGAACACCAAGACCTATGTCAGTTGCGTGAGGAGCGGCCATGCAAGTCTTCAGGTGAGATGAGGACTGACATTCCTTTGGGGGCTCCAGGAGAACCCCAAGATCTATGTCAGCACTGGTTTGGAATGCTCAGGCTCTGGTCTCAGCACCAGACATTGACCGACTATGCAATGACGACTGGGGAGGAATCCCCAGAGGCGCCTGGCAACTGGCACGGAGACTGGCCTCTCCTGAGGCCACAGGGGCGGATCCCTGGAGTCCCCGTTGAAACTCAAGAGGGCCCGCTGCAACTCGAGAAAAACCACAAGCTTCTCCCCTGCAGGCGGGGTGATGCTCTTGTCTGCTGAGGCTTCTCGAAGGAAATCACCCCTTCCCTCTTGGACCTTGAAAGGCTCCTTCACCCCCTTGCTGTGACCCAAGAAGTGCCCCGCCCTACATGTCCTCACTCGACAGGAACCCCCAGGGTCCCGCCGTGACTCAAAAGGAACCCCACTTGCCCCTGCTCCACTCCAGATGAGGGTCCCTTTTCCTGATCCATCGGGAAAGGGTTCCCGGTGCTCCCCTGGCATCTCAGGAGGAGGCGCTGGCACCAGGAGAGTCGTGAGGAGCATCAGGGTTCGGGCCACCATTATCCAAGACCCCCAAATGCCTCTTCCACTCCAGATGAACCTGAGTGCCCTGCACTGCCTCGGCTGTCAACCCAAGGCTCGACACCTGACACACTGTCACGTGTGACAGTCCTGGGGTACCTCGAGAGCAAGCCACAGATCCCTGTGTCTGCTCAACGGGGAGCCTGACACAGCTGGTGCAGCTAGGGAGGCAAGCAGATTTGCACGTCTCCAGGCGAGATGAGGCCTGACTCCCATGTGGGGGCTCCAGGGGAACCCCAAGATCTATGTCAGCACGGGCGAGGAAAGCTCAGGATCCAGCCTCAGCACCAGATGAAGACTGAGGACCAGGGATGACTGGGGAGGAATCCCCAGAGGCGACTAGCAACAGGCACGGAGACTGGCCTCTCCTGAGGCCACAGGGGCAGATCCCTGGGGTCTCCATCGTAACTCGAGAGGACCCCTCCGCAACACGAGAAAAATCAGAAACTTCTCCCCTGCAGAGGGGTGAGGTCCTTGTCTGCTTTGGCATCTCGGGGGAAATCACCCATTCCCTATTGGATTTTGAAAGGCTCCTTCACACCCTTGCTGTGACCCAAGAAGTTCCTCGCCACACGAGGCCCCACCCGAGAGGAACCCCGAGGGTCCGGCCATGACTCAAGAGGAGCCCCGTTTGCCCCTGCTCAGATCGAGATGAGGGTCCCTTTCCCTGCTCCGTCAGCAAAGGGTTCCAGCGCTCCCCTCGCATCCCAAGAGGAGGTGTTCGCACCAGGATAGTTGGGAGAAGCTTCAGGTGTCGGGCCACCATTTCCCAAGACCCACAAATGCCTTGTTTACTCCAAATGAAACTGACTTTCCTGGACTGCCTCGACTGTCACCCCGAGGCTCGACGCCCAACACACTGGACGTGTGACAGCCTTTGGGTACCTGGAGGGCAAGCCACAGATCCCTGTGTCTGCTTGACAGGGAGCCTGACACTGCTGCTGCAGCTGGGGAGGCAGGCGGCCATGCACATCTCCAGGAGAGAGGAGGCCTGACTCCCATGTGGGGGCTCCAGGGGAACACCACATCCTATTTAGCATGGGAGAAGAAATCTCAGGCTCCGGTCTCAGCACGAGACAAGGACTGAGGACCCAGCGACGACTGGGGAGGAATCCCCAGAGAAGCCTCCCAACTCGCATGGAGCCTGGCTTCTCCAGAGGCCACAGGGGCGGGTCCCTGATGTCTCCGTCGTAACTCAAGAGGAAACTTGACAAAAACCAGAATCTTCTCCTCTGCGGGTGGGATGAGGCCCTTGTCCGCTGCGACGTCTCTAGGAAATCCCCCTTCCGTCCTTGACCTCGAAAGGCTCCTTCACACCCTTGCTGTGACCCAAGAAGTTCCCCGCCCCACCCGTCCCCACTCGAGAGGAACCCCGAGGGTTCCGCCGTGACTCAAGAGGAGCCCCGTTTGCCCCTGCTCAGCTTCAGGTGATGGTCCCTTTCTCTTCTCCATCAGGAAAGTGTTCAAAGTGCTCCCCTGGAATCTCAAGAGAAGGCGCTCGCACCAGGAAAGTCGGGAGTAGCATCACAGTTCGGGCCACCATTCACCAAGACCCTCAAACGCCTTGTGCCCTCCAGATGAGCCTGACTTCCCTGGTCTGCCTCGACTGTCACTCCGAAACTCGACGCCTGTCACACCGGCACGTGTGAAAGCCCTGGGGTAACTCCAGGGCAAGCGACAGATCCCTGTATCCGCTCGACGGGGAGCCAGACAGTGCTGCTGCAGCTGGTGAGGAAAGCGTCGGTGAACGTCTCTAGGCGAGATGAGGCCTGACTCCCCTGTGAGGGCTCCAGGAAAACCCCAAGACCTATGTCAGCATGGGCGAGGAAAGCTCAGGCTCTGGCTTCAGCACCTGACGAGGACTGAGGACCCGGCGACGACCGGGGAGGAATCCCCAGAGGCACCTGGCAACTGTCACAGAGACTGGCCTCTCCTGAGGCCACAGGGGCGGGTCCCTGGGGTCCCCGTCAAAACTTGAGAGGACCCCGACGCAACTTGATAAAAACCAGAAGCTTCTATCCTGCAGGCAGGGTGAGGCCCTTGTCCACTTCAGCTTCTCGGGAGAAATCACCCCTTCCCTCTTGGAGCTCAATAGGCTCCTTCACCCCCTTGCTGTGACCCAAGAATTGCCCCGCCCCTCCAGTCCCCACTCGAGAGGTACCCACAGTGACTCAAGAGGAGAACACTTGCCCCTGCTCATCTCCAGATGAGGATCCCTTTCTCTGCTCCATTGGGAAATGTTTCCCAGCGCTCTCCTTATATCCCAGGATGAGGTGCTCACACCAGGAGATTCAGGAGAAACATCAGGGGTCGGGCCACCATTCCTCAAGTCCGCCAAATTCCTCGTTCACTTGAGGTGAACCTGATTGCCTTGCACTACCTGGAATGTCACCCTGAGGCTCGACTCCCGAAACACTGGCACGTGTGACATCCCTTGAGTACCTTGAGGGCAAGCCAAAGATATCTTTTCCGCTCGAGACGGAGCCAGAAACTGCTGCTGCAGCTGGGGAGTAAAGCGGCCGTGCACGTCTCCAGGCGAGACGAGGACTGACTCCCATGTGGGGGCTCCAGGGGAACTGCAAATCCTATGTTAGCACGGGTGAGGAAAGCTCAGGCTCTGGCCTCAGCACCAGACGAGGACTGAGGACACGGTGACGACTGGGGAAGAAACCAAAGAGGCGCCTAGCAACTGGCGTGGAGACTGGCCTCTCTTGAGGCCACAGGAGCGAGTCCCTGGCGTCCCCATCATAACTCGAAAGGACTCCACCACAAGTTGAGAAAAACCAGAAGCTTCTCCCCTGCAGGTGGGGTGAGGCCCTTGTCTACTGCAGTGTCTCGGTGGAAATCACCTCTTTCCTCTTGGACCTTGAAAGTCTCCTTTATACCCTTGTTGTGCCCCAAGAAGTTCCCCGCCCCACCCGTCCCCACTCGAGAGGAACCCCGAGGTCCCACCACAACTCAAGAGGAGCCCCGTTATCCCCTGCACAGCTCCAGATGAGGGTCCCTTTCCCTGCTTTTTTGAGAAATGGTTCCTGGCGCTCCCCTCCCATCCCAGGAGGAGGCACTCGCACCAGGAGAATCGGGAGGAGCTTCAGGGGTCGGGCCACCATTCCCCAAGTACCCGAAATGCCTCATTCACTTCAGATGTACCTGATTGCCCTACACTGCCTTGAGTGTCACCCCGAGGCTCGACGCCGAAAACACTGGCACATATGACATCCCTGGGGTACCTTGAGGGGAAGACACAGATCTCTGTGTCCACACGACGGGGAGCCTGACACTTTGCTGCAGTGGGGAGGGAAGTGGCCGTGCATGTCTCCAGGAGAGATAAGGCCTGACTCCCCTGTGAGGGCTCCAGGGGAACCCCAACACCTATGTCAGCACGAGCAAGGAAAGCTCAGGCTCCAGCCTCAGCACAAGACAAGGACTGAGGATCTGGCAACAACTGGGGGGAATCCTCGAGGAGCTGGGCAACTGGCACGGAGACTGGCCTTTCCTGAGGCCACACGGGTGGGTCCCTGGGGTCCCCATCGTTACTCGAGAGGACCCCGCCACACTTGAGAAAAAACAGAAGCTTCTCCCCTGCGGGCGGCATGAGGCATTTGTCTGCTGCAGTGTCTTGGGGGAAATCACCTCTTCCCTTTTGGACCTCGAAAGGCTCCTTCACTCCCTTGCTTGACCCAAGAAGTTCCCCACCACACACGGCCCCACTTGAGAGGAAACCAGAGGGTCCTGTCACAAATCAAGTGTAGCCCCGTTTGTTCCTGCTCAGCTCTAGGTGTGGGTCACTACCCTGCTCTTTTAGGAAAGCGTTCTCGGCACTCCCAAACACATCCCAAGAGGAGGTGCTGGCACCAGGAGAGTCGGGAGAAGCATCCGTGTTTGGGCCATCATTCCCCAAGACCCTCAAATTCCTCGTCCACTCGAGATGAACCTGACGGCCCTGCACTAGGTCGACTGTCACCCGGAGGCTTGATTCCCGACACACTGGCACGTGTGACAGGCCTGGGTTACCACGATTGCAAGCCACAGGTCCCTGTGTCTGCTCGAAGGAAATGCTGACACTGCTGCTGCAGCTGGGGAGGCAAGCGGCCGTGCACGTCTTCAGGCGAGACGAGGCCTTACTCGCCTGTGGGGGCTCCGGGGGAACCACAAGACATATGTCAAGACGGGCGAGGAAAGCTCAGGCTCCAGCCTCAGGATCAGACGAGGACTGAGGACCTGGTGACGACGATCAGGGATTCTCTGAGGCGCCTGGCAACTGGCACGGAGACTGGCCTCTCCTAAGGCCACAGGGGCAGGTCCCTGGTGTCCCTGTCGAAACTCAGACCCCGCCACAACCTGAGAAAAACCATAAGCTCCTCCCCTGCAGGCGGGGTGAGGCCCTTGTTTGCTGTGGCATCTAGGGGGAAATCACCCCTTTCCTCTTGGACCTCGAAAGGCTCCTTCACCCCCTTGCTGTGACCCAAGAAGTTCCCTGCCCCTCCCGTCCTCGCTCGAGAGGATCCCCGAGGGTCCCGCCATGACTCAAGAGAAGCCCTGTTTTCACCTGCTAGCTCCAGATGAGGAGCCCTTTCCCTGCTTCTTCAGGAAAGGGTTCCCGGCACTCCCGTCGCATCCCAAGAGGAGGTGCTCACAACAGGAGAGTCAGGAGGAGTCTCAGGTGTCAGGCTACCATTCTCCTAGAACCCCAATTGCATCATCCACTCCAGATGAACCTGACTGCCTTGTACTGCCTCGACTGTCACCTCGAGGCTCGCCTCCCGACACACTGGCACATGTGACTGTCCTGGGGTAACTCGAGGGCAAGCCAGAAATCCCTGTGTCTGCTTTATGTGGAGTCAGACACTGCTGCTGCAGCTGGGGAGGAAAGGAGCCATGCCCATCTCCAGGTGAGACGAGGCCTGACTTCCCTGTGGGGGCTCCAGGGGCACCCCAAGACCTATTTCAGCAAAGGGGAGGCCAGTTCAGGCTCTGGCCTCAGCACAAGACGAGGACTGAACACCCAGCGACGACTTTGGAGGTATCCCCAGAGCACCTGGCAACTGGCACAGAGACTGGCCTCTCCTGAGGTCACAGGGGCAGATCCATGGTGTCCACATCGTAACTCTAGTGGATACCCCCACAACTCGAGAAAAACCAAAAGCTTCTCCACTGCAGGTGGGGTGAGGCCCTTGTCTGCTGCGGCCTCTCAGGGGAAACCACCCTTTTCCTCTTGGACTTCGAAAGGCTCCTTCACACCATTGCTGTGACCCAAGAATCTCCCCGGCACACCCTGCCCCACTCGAGGGGAACCAGAGGGTCCTGTCGCGACTCAAGAGGAGAGCCTTTTGTCACTGCTCAGCTCCAGATGAGGGTCCCTTTCTCTACTCCATCAGTAAAGGTTTTCCGGCGCTCCCCTCCCATCTCAAGAGGAGGCGCTCGCAACAGGAGAGACGGGAGGAGCATCAGGGGTCGGGACACCATTCCCCAAGAACCCTGAATGCCTTGTACAATCCAGACGAACCTGACTGCCCTACACTGCCTTGACTGTCACCCCTAGGCTCGACGCCAGACAAAATGATACGTGTGACAGCCCTGGGATACCTCGAGGGCAAGCCACAGATATTGGTGTCTGCTCGATGGGAAGCATGACACCGCTACTTCAGCTGAGGAGGCAAGCCATCGTGCACGTCTCCAAGCAAGATGAGGCCTGACTCCCCTTTGGGGGCTCCATCGGAACCCCAAGACCTATGTCAGTTGCGCAAAGAGTGGCCATGCAAGTCTTCAGGCGAGACGAGGACTGACTTTCCTTTGGGGGCTCCAGGGAAAACCCAAGATCTATGTCAGCACGGGTGAGGAAAGCTCAGGTTCCGGCCTCAGAACCAGATGAGGACTGAGGACCCACTGACGATTGGGGAGGAATCCCCAGAGGCACCTGGCAACTGGAACGGAGGCTGGCCTCTCCTGAGGCCAAAGGGGCAGTCCCTAGGGTCCTTGTCGTAACTCGAGAAGATGCTGCCGAATCCCAGAAGCTTCTCTCCTGCAGTCGAAATGAGGACCTTGTCCACTGCGGTGTCTCGGGGGAAATCACCCCTTTTCTCTTGGACCTCGAAAGACTCCTTCACAGCCTATGACCCAAGAAGTTCCCTGCCCCTCCCGTCCTCGCTCGAGAGGATCCCCGAGGGTCCCGCCATGACTCAAGAGAAGCCCTGTTTTCACCTGCTAGCTCCAGATGAGGAGCCCTTTCCCTGCTTCTTCAGGAAAGGGTTCCCGGCACTCCCGTCGCATCCCAAGAGGAGGTGCTCACAACAGGAGAGTCAGGAGGAGTCTCAGGTGTCAGGCTACCATTCTCCTAGAACCCCAATTGCATCATCCACTCCAGATGAACCTGACTGCCTTGTACTGCCTCGACTGTCACCTCGAGGCTCGCCTCCCGACACACTGGCACATGTGACTGTCCTGGGGTAACTCGAGGGCAAGCCAGAAATCCCTGTGTCTGCTTTATGTGGAGTCAGACACTGCTGCTGCAGCTGGGGAGGAAAGGAGCCATGCCCATCTCCAGGTGAGACGAGGCCTGACTTCCCTGTGGGGGCTCCAGGGGCACCCCAAGACCTATTTCAGCAAAGGGGAGGCCAGTTCAGGCTCTGGCCTCAGCACAAGACGAGGACTGAACACCCAGCGACGACTTTGGAGGTATCCCCAGAGCACCTGGCAACTGGCACAGAGACTGGCCTCTCCTGAGGTCACAGGGGCAGATCCATGGTGTCCACATCGTAACTCTAGTGGATACCCCCACAACTCGAGAAAAACCAAAAGCTTCTCCACTGCAGGTGGGGTGAGGCCCTTGTCTGCTGCGGCCTCTCAGGGGAAACCACCCTTTTCCTCTTGGACTTCGAAAGGCTCCTTCACACCATTGCTGTGACCCAAGAATCTCCCCGGCACACCCTGCCCCACTCGAGGGGAACCAGAGGGTCCTGTCGCGACTCAAGAGGAGAGCCTTTTGTCACTGCTCAGCTCCAGATGAGGGTCCCTTTCTCTACTCCATCAGTAAAGGTTTTCCGGCGCTCCCCTCCCATCTCAAGAGGAGGCGCTCGCAACAGGAGAGACGGGAGGAGCATCAGGGGTCGGGACACCATTCCCCAAGAACCCTGAATGCCTTGTACAATCCAGACGAACCTGACTGCCCTACACTGCCTTGACTGTCACCCCTAGGCTCGACGCCAGACAAAATGATACGTGTGACAGCCCTGGGATACCTCGAGGGCAAGCCACAGATATTGGTGTCTGCTCGATGGGAAGCATGACACCGCTACTTCAGCTGAGGAGGCAAGCCATCGTGCACGTCTCCAAGCAAGATGAGGCCTGACTCCCCTTTGGGGGCTCCATCGGAACCCCAAGACCTATGTCAGTTGCGCAAAGAGTGGCCATGCAAGTCTTCAGGCGAGACGAGGACTGACTTTCCTTTGGGGGCTCCAGGGAAAACCCAAGATCTATGTCAGCACGGGTGAGGAAAGCTCAGGTTCCGGCCTCAGAACCAGATGAGGACTGAGGACCCACTGACGATTGGGGAGGAATCCCCAGAGGCACCTGGCAACTGGAACGGAGGCTGGCCTCTCCTGAGGCCAAAGGGGCAGTCCCTAGGGTCCTTGTCGTAACTCGAGAAGATGCTGCCGAATCCCAGAAGCTTCTCTCCTGCAGTCGAAATGAGGACCTTGTCCACTGCGGTGTCTCGGGGGAAATCACCCCTTTTCTCTTGGACCTCGAAAGACTCCTTCACAGCCTTGCTGTGACCCAACAAGTTCTCCACCCCACCCGTCTCTACTCGAGAGGAACCCCGAGGGTACCGCTGCGACTCAAGAGGAGCCCTGTTTTCCCCTGCTCAGCTCCAGATTATGGGCCCTTTCCCTGCTCCATCGGGAAAGGTTTCCCAGCGCTCTGCTCGAATCCAAACCAGAGGCGCTCACACCAGTAGTGTCGAGAGGAGCTTCAGGTGTTGGGCCACCATTCCCCAAGGCTCCCAGTTGCCTCGTCCACTCCAGAAGAACCTGACTGCCCTGCATTGCCTCGACTGTCACCCCGAGGCTCGAGTCCCGACACACTGGCATTTGTGAGAGCGCTGAGGTACCTCGAGATCAAGCTACAGATCCCTGTGTCTGCTGGATGGAAAGCCGGACACTGCTGGTGCAGCTGGGGAGCAAAAGGGCCGTGCATGTCTCCAGGCGAGACAAGGTCTGAATCCCCGGTGGGGGCTCCCGGGGAACCCCAATACCTATGTCAGCACTGGTGAGGAAAGCTCAGGCACTGGCCTCAGCACCAGACAAGGACTGAGGACCTGGCGACGACTGTGAGGAATCCCCAGAGGCGCCTGGAAACTGGCACGGAGACTGGCCTCTCCTGAGGCCACATGGGGGGGGTCCATTGGGTCCCCGTCATAACTCGAGAGGACACCACCACTACTCGAGAAAACAAGAAGCTTCTCCCATGCAGGCAGGGTGAGGCCCTTGTCCACTGTGGCATCTTGGGGAAAATCACCCCTTCCCACTTGGACCCTGAATGGCTCCTTAACACCCTTGCTCTGACCCAAGAAGTTCCCCACCCCACCCGTCCCCAGGCAACAAGAAATCCAAGGGTCCCACCGCGACTCAAGAGGTGCCCCATTTTCCTCCGCTCAGCTCCAGATGAGGGTCCCTTTCCCTGCTCCATCGGGAAAGGGTCCCCGGCATTCCCCTCGCATCCCAAGAGGAGGCAGTCACACCAGGAGAGTCGGGAGGATCCTCAGGGGTCAGGCTAACATTCTCCAAGACCCACAAATGCCTCTTCCACTCTAGATCAACCTGACTTCCATGTACTGCCTCGACTGTCACCCCGAAACTCGACTCTCGACACCCTGGCACGTGTCACTGCCCTGGGGTACCTCGATTTCAAGCCATAGATCCCTGTGTCCACTCGACGGGGAGCCAGACACTGCTACTGCAGCTGGAGGAGAAAGTGGCCCTGCACGTCTCCAGGCGAGACGAGGCCTGACTCCCCTGTGGGGATCTAGAGTAACCCCAAGGCATATGTCAGCACAGGAGAGGAAAGCTCAGGCTCTGGCCTCAGCACCAGATGAGGACTGAGGACCCGACGACGATGGGGAGGAATGCCCAGAAGTGCCTGGCAACTGGCAAGGAGCCTCGCCTCTCCTGAGGACACAGGAGTGGATCCCTGTGTTTCCTGTTGTAACTTCAGAGGACCCGCCCCAACTAGAGAAAAACCAGAAGCTTCTCTCCTGCAGGCAGGGTGAGGCTCTTGTCCGCTGCGGCTTTTTGTGTGAAATCACCCCATCCCTCTTAGACTTTGATTGGCTCCTTCAAATTCTTCTTGTGACCCAAAAAGTTCCCAGCTCCACCTGTCCCCACTTGAGAGGAGCCCCGTTTTCCTCTGCTCAGCTCCAATTGAGGGTCTCTTTCCCTGCTCCGTCAGGAAAGGATTTCGGCATTCCCATCACATCCCAAGAGGAGGTCCTCGCACCAGAAGAGTCAGGAGCAGCATCAGGGGTCGGGCCACCATTCCCAAGACCCCCCAAAGCCTCGTCCACTCCAGATGAACCTGACTGCCCTGCATACCTTGACTGTCCACCCGAGGCTCGAAGCCTGAGACACTGGCACATGTGACAGCCCCTTGGTACCTCGAGGGCAAGCCACAGATCCCTGTGTCCCCTCGATGGGGAGCCTGTCAGTGCTGCTGCAGCTGGGGAGACAAGCGGCAGTGCACGTATATAGGCGAGACGGGGCCTAACTCTCTACTGGAAGCTCCAGGGGAACCCCAAGACTATGTCATCACGGGCGAGGAAAACTCAGGCTCCAGCCTCAGAACCAGGTGAGGACTGAGGACCTGGTGAAAACTGGGGAGGATTGGCCAAAGTCGCCTGGCAACTGGCATGGAGACTGGCCTCTCCTGAGGCCACAGGGGCGGGACCCTGGGGTCCCCGATGTAACTCGTGAGGGCCTTGCCACAACTCGAGAAAAAGCAGAAGCTTCTCCTCTGCAGGCAGGGTGAGGCCATTGTCTGCTGTGGATAGTCGGGGGATATCACCCCTTCCCTCTTGGACGTCAAAAGGCTCCATCACACCCTTGCTGTGACCCAAGAAGTTCCCCGCCCCTCCTGTTCCCACTCCAGAGGAACCCTGAGGGTACAGCCGCGACTCAAGAGGAGCCCAGTTTGTTGCTGCTCAGCTCCAGATGAGGGTCCCTTTCCCTGCTCCTTTGGGAAAACTTACCGGTACTTCCCTCGCATCCCAAGATGAGGCGCTCGCACCAGAAGAGTCGGGAGGAGCATCAGGGGTCGGGCCACCATTCTTAAAGACCCCCAAATGCTTCGTCCACTCCAGATGAACCTGACTGCCCTGCACTGCCTCGACTGTCACCACGAGGCTCGACACAAGATACAAGGGCACGTGTGACAGCCCTGAGGTACATCGAGGGCAATCCGCAGATCCCTGTGTCCTCTCAACGGGGAGCCTGACACTGCGGCATCAGCAGGGGAGTCAAGCGGCCGTGCACGTCTCCAGGCAAGATGATTCCTGCCTCCCCTGTGGGGCTCCAGGTGCACCCCAAGACCTATGTCACCACAGGTGAGGAAAGCTCAGGCTCCGTCCTCAGCACTAGACAAGAACTGAGGACCCGGCGATGACTAAGGAGGAATCCCCAGAGGCGCCTGGCAATGGCACGGAGACCGGCCTCTCCTGAGGCCACAGGAGCGGGTTTCTAGGGTCCCCACTGTAACTCGAGAGTACTCCAACACAAATCGAGAAAAACAAGAAGCTTCTCCCCTGCAGGCGGGTGAGGCCCTTGTCCAATGCGGCTTCTCGGGGGAAATCACCCTTTCCCTCTTGGACCTCGAAAGTCCCCTTTACACCCTTGCTGTGACCCAAGAAGTTCCCCACCCCTCCCGTCCCCACTCCAGAGGAACCCTGAGGGTCCCGCTGCGACTCAAGAGGAGCCTAGTATGCTTGTGCTCAGCTCCAGATGAGGGTTTCTTTCCGTGTTCCATCGGGAAAGTGTTCCGGCCCTCCCCTCGCATCTCAAGAGAAGACGCTCACACCCAGAGAGTCCGGAGGATCATCAGGGCTCGGGCCACCATTCCCAAAGACCCCCAAGTGCCTCGTCCACTCCAGATGAACCTGACTGCCCTGTACTGCCTCGATTGTCACCCCGAGGCTCGACGCCCGTCAGACTGGCAAATGTGACAGCCCTGGGGTCCCTCGAGGGCAAGCCACAGATCCCTGTGTCCACTCGACATGGAGCCTGACACTGCTGCTGCAGCTGGTCAGGCAAGCGGCCATGCACGTGTCCAGGCGAGAAGATGCCTGACTCCCCTGTGGGTGCTCCAGGGGACCCAAGACCTATGTCAGCACGGGTAAGGAAATCTCAGGCTCTGGCCTCAGCACCACACATGGACTGAGGACCCGGCCACGACTGGTGAGGAATCTCCAGAGGCGCCTGGCAACTGGCACGGAGACTGGCCTCTCCTGAGGCCACAGAAGCGTGTCCCTGGGGTCCCCATCTTAACCTGAGAGGACCCCATCGCATCTCGAGAAAAATCAGAAGCTTCTTCCATGCAGGTGGGGTGAGGCCCTTTTCTGCTGCGGCATCTCAGGGGAAATTACCCCTTCACTCTTGAACCTTGGAAGCCTCCTTCACACCCTTGCTGTGACGAAAGAAGTTTCCCAACCCACCCATGCCCACTCGAGAGGAACCCCAAGGGTCCCTTCGTGACTCAAGAGAAGCCCTGTTTGCCCCTGCTCAGCTCCAGATGAGAATCCCTTTCCCTGTTCCATTGTAAAAGTGTTCCCGGCGCTCCCCTCCCATCCCAGAAAGAGGCGCTCGCACCAGCACAGTCGGCAGGAGCATAAGGGGTCAGGCCACCATGCCCCAAGACCCCCAAATGCCTCGTCCACTCCAGATGAACGTACCTGAACTGCACTGCCTCGACTGTCACCCCAAGGCTTGACGCCCATCACACTGACAAGTGTGACAGATCTGGGGTATCTCGAGTGCAAGCCACAGATTCCTGTGTCCGCTCAAAGGGGAGAATGACACTGCTGCTGCAGCTGGGGAGACAAGAGGCCATGGAAGTCTCAAGGCTAGACAAGGCCTGACTCCCATGTGGGGGCTCCAGGGGAACCCCAAGACCTATGTCAGCATGGGCAATGAAAGCTCAGGCTCCGGCCTCAGCACCAGATGAGGACCGAGGACCTGGCAACGACTGGGGAGGAATGCTCAAAGGAGACTGGCAACTGGCACAGTGACTAGCATATCCTGAGGCCACAGGGGCGGGTCCCTGTGGTCCTCATCGTAACTCGAGAGGACACCTCCACAACTAGAGAAAAACAAGAATCTTCTATCCTGCATGCAGGGTTAGGCCCTTGTCCACAGCACCGTCTCGAGGGAAATCACCCCTTCCCCATTGGACCTTGAAAGGCTGCTTCAACCCCTTGCTGTGACCCAAGAAGTTCCCCGCCTGACCCGTCTCCACTAGAGAGAAACCCCAAGGGACCAGCCGCGACTCAAGAGGAGCCCCGTTTGCCCCTGCTCAGCTCCAGATGATGGTCCCTTTCCCTGCTCTTTAGGGAAAGGTTTCCCGCGGCTCCACTCGCATCCCAAGTGGAGGTGTTCACACCAGGAAAGTCGGGAGGAGCATCAGGGGTTGGGCCACCATTCCCCAAGACCCCCAAATGCTTGTCCACTCCAGATAATCCTGACTGCCCTGCACTGCCTTGACTGTCACCCTGAGGCTCTATGCCCGACACACTGGTACATGTGACAGCCCTTCGGTACCTCGAGGGCAAGCCACAGATCCCTGTGTCCCCTCGACATGGAGCCTGACACTGCTGCTGCAGCTGGTCAGGCAAGTGGCCGTGCATGAGTCCTGGCGAGAAGAGGCCTGACTCTCCTGTGGGGCTCCATGGGAACCCGAAGATCTATGTCAGCACGGGGAGGAAAGCTCAGGCACCAGCCTCAGCACCAGACGAGGACTGAGGACCCGGCGATGACTGGGGAGGAATCCCCAGAGGCGCATGCCAGCTGGCATGGAGACTGGCCTCTCCTGAGGCCACAGGTGTGGGTCCATGGGCTCCCCGTTGTAACTCAAGAAAACCCCGTGCAACTCAAGGAAAACCAGAAGCTTCTCCCTTGTAATCGGGGTCAGGACCTTGTCTGCTGCAACGTCTCGGGGGAAATCACCCCTTACCTCTTTGACCTCGAAAGGCTCCTTCACACCCTTGCTTTGACCCAAGAAGTTCCTGGCTCCTCCCGTCCCCACTCGAGAGGACCCCCGAGGGTCCTGCTGCGACTCAAGAGGAGCCACGTTTTCCGTACTCAGCTCCAGATGGAGAACTTTTTCCCTGCTCCGTCTTGAAAGGTTTCCTGGCGCTCCCCTCGCATCCCAGGAGGAGGCGCTCGCACCAGGAGAGTCGGGAGGAGCATCAGTTGTCGGGCCACCACTCTCCAAGACCCTGAAATGTCTCATCCACTCCAGAAAAACCTGACTGCCCTGCACTGCCTCGACTGTCATCCCGAGGCTCAACGTCCAACACACTGGCACGTGTGACAGCTGTGGGTTACCTCGAGTGAAAGTCACAGGTCCCTGTGTTGCTCAACAAGAAGCCTAACACTGCTGCTGCAGCTGAGCAGGCAAGCGGCCGTGCACGTCTCCAGGCGAGACGAGGTCTGACTGCCCTGTGGGGGCTCCAGGGAAATCCTAAGACCTATGTCACACCGGGCGAGGAAAGATCAGGCTCCAGCCTCAGCACCAAACGAGGAGTGAGGACACAGAAATGACTGGAGAGGAATCCCCAGAGGCGCCTGGCAACTGGCACGGAGACTGGCATCTCGTGAGGCCATAGGGGCAGGTTTCTGGGGTCCCCATAGTAACTCGAGAGGACCCTGCCACAACTTGAGAAGAACAAAAAGCTTCTCCCCTGCAGGCGGGGTGAGGCCCTTTTCCACTGCGGCTTTTCAGGGGAAATCACGCCTTCAATCTTTGACCTGGAAAGGGTCCTTCACACCCTTGGTGTGACCCAAGAATTTCCCCGCCCATCAATCTCCACTCGAGAGTCCCGCCGAGACTCAAGAAGAGCCCCATTTGCTCCTGCTCAACTCCAAATGAGGGTTTCTTTCTTTGTTCCATCGGGAATGGGTTCCCAGCGCTCTTCTCACATCCCAAGATGAGGCGCTTGCACCAGGAGAGTTGGGAGGAGCATCAGGGTCGGGTCACAATTCCCCAAGAACCTCAAATGCCTTATCCACTCCAGAAGAACCTGACTGCCCTGCACTGCCTTGACTGTCTCCCCGAGGCTTGACCCCAACACATTGGCACGTGTGACTCCCCTGGGGTGTCTCAAGTACAAGTCACATATCCGTGTGTCTGCTCGACAGCGAGCCTGACACAGATGCTGCAGCTGGGGAGGCAAGCGGCCATGCACGTCTCTAGGCGAGACGAGGCCTGACTCCACTGTGGATGCTCCAGGGGAACCCCAAGACCTGTGTCAGTACGGACGAGGAAAACTCAGGCACTGGCCTCTGCACCAGACGAGGACTGAGGACCCGGTGACGACTGGGGAGGAATCCCTAGAGGCGCCTTGCAACTGGCACGGAGACTGGCCTTTCCTGAGGCCACAGGGGCGGGTCCCTGGGGTCCCCATAACTCGAGCGGACCCAGCCACAACTCGAGAAAAACCAGAAGCTTCTCCCCTGCAGGCGAGGTGAGGACCTGCCCTCTTGGACCATGAAGGTGTTCTCGGACCCCGCTCGCATCTCAGGAGGAGGTGCTCACAAGAGGAGACTCGGGACGAGCATCAGGGGTCAGGCCAGCATTCCCCAAGACCACCAAATTCCTCATCCACCCCGATAAACCTGACTGCACTGCACTGCGTCGACTGTCACCCGGAGAGTCGATACCCAACACACTGGCACATGTGACAGCCCTGGGTACCTCGAGGGCAAGCCACAGATCCCTCTGTCTACTCGACAGGAAGCCTGACACTGCGGCTGCAGCTGGGGAGGCAAGCGGCCGTGCACGTCTCCAGGCGAGACAAGGCCTGACTCCCCTCTGGGGGCTCCAAGGGAACCCCAAGACCTATGTCAGCATGGGCCAGGAAAGCTCAGGATCCAGTCTCAGCACCAGATGAGGACTGAAGACCCGTCGACGATTGGGAAGAATCCCCAGAGTCACCTGGCCACTGGCACGGAGAGTGACCTCTCCTGAGGCCACAGGATTGGGTCCCTGTGGTTTCCATCATAACTCGAGAGGACCCCGCCAAATCTCAGAAAAAGCCAGAAGCATATCCCCTGCAGGCCAGATGAGGCCCTTGTCCACTGTGGTGTCTCGGGGGAAATCACCCCTTCCCTCGTGGACCTCGAAAGGCTCCTCCACCCCGTTGCTGTGACCCAAGAAGTTCCCCACCCCCACCTGTCCCCACTCGAAAGGATCCCCGAGGGTCCTGCCATGACTCAAAAGGAGCCCCAATTGCTCCTGCTCAGCTCCAGATGAGGGACCATTTCCCTGCTCTGTCGGAAAAGATTTCCCAGTGCTCCCCTCGCATCTCAAGAGGAGGCACTCGCACGAGGAGAGTCGGAGGAACATCAGGGTTCAGGCCACCATTCCCCAAGACCCCCAAATGCCTCGTGCACTCCAGATGAACCTGAATGCCCTGCACTGCCTCGGCTGTCACCGCGAGGCTCAATGACTGACACACTGGCACGTGTGAAAGCCGTGGGGTACCTCGAGGGCAAGCCACAGATCCCTGTGACTGCTCGACGGGGAGTATGATACTGCTGCTACAGCTGGGGAGTCAAGCGGCTGTGCACGTCTACATGCGAGATGAGGCCTGACTCCCCTGTGTGGGCTCCAGCGGAACCCCAAAACCTAGTTCAGCACAGGCGAGGCAAGCTCCTGCTCCAGCCTCAGCACCAGACGAGCTCTGAGGACCTGGCAATGAATAGGGAGGAATCCCCAGAAGTGCCTGTCAACTGGCATGGAGACTGGCCTCTCCTGATGCCACAGGGCCGGGTCCCTGTGGTCCCCATTGTAACTCAAGAGGATCCCATCGAAACTCAAGAAAAACCAGAAGCATCTCTCTTGCAGGCAGGGTGAGGCCCTTGTCCGCTGCGGCGTCTCAGTGGAAATCACAACTTCTCTCTTGGACCTCGAAATGCTCCTTCACACTCTTGCTGTGACACAAGAACTTCCCTGCCCCACCCGTCCCCACACGAAAGGAAACCCGAGTTTCCCACCGCGACTCAAGAGGAGACCCATTTTACCCTGCTCAGCTCCAGATGAGGGTATCTTTCACTGCTCCATCAGAAAACGGTTTTTGGTGCTCACCTTGCATCCCAAGAGGAGATGCTTACACCAGGAGAGTCGGGAGGAGCCTCAGGAGTAGGGCCACCATTACCCTACACCCTCAAATGCCTCGTCCACTCCTGATGAACCTGACTGCCCTGCACTGCCTCGACTGTCAACCCGAGGCTCCACACCTGGAACACTAGCACGTGTGACAGCCCTTGGTTACCTCGAGGGCAAGACACAGATCCCTGTTTCTGCTCGACGGGGAGCCTGACACTGCTGCTGCAGCTGGGGAGGCAAGCGGCTGTGCACGTCTCCAGGGGAGAAGAGGCCTGACTCCCCTGTGGGGGCTCCAGGGGAACCTCAAGACCTATGTCAGCACTGGCGAGGAAAGCTCAGGTGCCGGCCTCAGCATCATACGGGGACTGAGGAACTGGCGATGACGTGGGAGGAATCCCCAGAGGCACAAGGCAACTGGCACAGAAACTGACCTCTCCTGAGGACACACGGGTGAGGCCCTGGGTTCCCCGTCATTATTCGAGATGACCCCATTGCAATTTGAGAAAAACCGTAAGTTTCTCCTCTGCAGGCAGGGTAAGGCCTTTGTCCACTGTGGAGTCTTTTGTGAAATCACCCAATCCCTCTTGGACCTTGATAGGCTCCTTCACACTCTTCCTATGACCCAAGAAGTTCTTTGACCCACCCTTCCCCACTCGAGAGGAACCCACAGGGTCTCGCTGTGACTCAAAGGAGCCCTGTTTGCCCCTGCTCATGTCCAGATGAGGGTCCCCTTTTCTACTCCGTTGGGAAAGTGTTCCTGGTGCTCCTCTCGCATCCCAAGAGGAGGCACTCAAATCAGGAGAGTCGAGAGGAGACTCAGGGGCCGGGCCACCATCCCCCAAGACAGCCAAATGCCTCGTCCACTCCAGATAAACCTGACTGCCCTGCACTGTCTCGACTGTCACCCCGAGGCTCAATGCCCTACACACTGGCATGTGTGACTACCCTGGGGTACCTCAAGTGCAAGCCACATATTTGTGTGTCCACTTGACAGGGAGCTTGACACAGATGTTGCAGCTGGGGAGGCAAGCGGCCATACACATCTCCAGGCGAGACGAGGCCTGACTCCGCTGTGGATACTCCAGGGGATCCCCAAGACTTGTATCAGTATGGGTGAGGAAAACTCAGGCACCGACCTCAGCACCAGACGAGGACTGAGGACACGGTGACGACCGAGGAGGAGTCCCCAGATGCGCTGGCAACTGGCACGGAGACTGGCCTCTCCTGATGCCATAGGAGCGGGTCCTTGGGTCCCCCATCATAACTCAAGAGGACCCCGCCGCAACAAGAGAAAACCAGAATCTTCTCTCCTGCAGGAGGGGTAAGGCTCTTGTTCGCTGCGGCGTCTCGAGGGAAATCACCCTTTCCCTCTTAGACCATGAAAAGCTCCTTCACAACTTGCCTTGACCCAAGAAGTTCCCCGCCTCATCCATCCCCAATCGAGAGGAACCCCGTGGGTCCTGCCATGACACAAGAGGACCCTGTTTGCCCCTGCTCAGCTCCAGATGAGGGTCCCTTTCCCTGCTTATTCAGAAAGGGTTCTTGGCGATCCAGTTGCATCCCAGGAGGAGGCACTCGCAAGAGGAGAGTCGGGACGAGCATCAGGGATCAGGCCAGCATTCCCCAAGACCACCAAATGCCTCGTCCACTCCAGATGAACCTGTCAGCCCTGTACTGCCTCGACTGTCAGCCCAAGGCTCCATGCACGGCACACTGGCACGTGTGACAGCCCTTGGTTACCTCGAGGGCAAGACACAGATCCCTGTGTCTGCTCGGTGGGGGTCTGACACTGCTGCTGCAGCTTGGAAGGCAAGCGGTTGTGCACGTCTCCAGGGAAGAAGAGGCCTGACTCCCCTGTGGGGGCTCCAGGGGAACCCCAAGACCTATGTCAGCTTGGGCGAGGAAAGTTCAGGCTCCAGCCTTAGCACCAGAAGAGAACTGAGGACCCAGCAACGACTGGGGAGAAATCCCAAGAGGCACATTGCAACTGACATGGAGACTGGCCTCTCTCAGGGCACAGGGGTGGTTCCATGGGGTCCCTGTCGTAACTCGAGTGGATCCCACCCCAACTCGAGAAAAACCAGAAGCTTCTCCCTTGCAAGCGGGGTGAGGCCCTTGTCCACTGCGGCATCATGGGGGAAATCACCCCTTACCTCTTTGAACTCGAAAGGCTCATTCACACCCTTGCTGTGACCCAATAATTTCCCGCCTCACCTGTCCCCACTCGAGAGGAACCCCAGTGGCCCCACTGCGACTCAAGATGAGCCCCGTTTGCCCCTGCTCAGCTCCAGATGAGGGTCCCTTTCCCTGCTCCGTGGGGAAAGAGTTCCCGGTGCTCCCCTCACATTCCAGAAAGAGGCACTCACACCAGGAGAGTCGGGAGAAGCACCAGGCGTCAGGCCACCATTCCAAAAGACACCCACATGCCTTGTCAGCTCCAGATGAACATAACTGAACTGCACTACCTCGACTGTCAGGACAAGGCTTGATGCCCGACACACTGGCACATGTGACAGCCCTTTGGTACCTCGAGGTCAAGCCACAGATCCCTGTGTCCGCTCGATGGGAAGCCTTACACTTCTGCTGAAGCTGGGGAGGCAAGCGGCCGTGCACGTCTCCAGGTGAGACGAGGCCTGAATCCCGTGTGGGGTCTCCAGGGAAACCCCAAGACCTATGTCAGCACAGGCGAGGAAAACTCAGGCTCTGGCCTCAACACCAGACAAGGACTGGGGACTCGGCGACGACTGGGGAAGAATCACCAAAGGCACCTGGCAACTGGAAAGGAGACTGGCCTTCCAGAGGCCACAGGGGCAGGTTCCTGGGGTCCCCGTCATAACTCGAGAGGACCCCACTGCAACTCGAGAAAAACCAGAAACTTCTCCCCTGCAGGCGGGGTGAGGGCCTTCTCATCTGTGGTGTCTCAGGGAAAATCACCCCTTTTCTCTTGGCCCTCGAAACGCTCCTTCACACCCTTGCTCTGACCCAAGAAGATCCCCACCCCATCCGTCCCCACTCGAGAGGAACCCCGAGGATCCTGCTGCGACTCAAGAGGAGCCCGTTGGCCCTGCTCTGCTCCAGATGAGGGGCCCTTTCCCTGCTCCATCGGGAAATGGTTCCCGGCAGTCCTCTCGCATCCCAAGGGGAGGCGCTCGCAGGAGATCGGGAGGAGCATCAAGGGTCAGGCCACCATTCCCCATTCCCCCAAATGCCTCGTCCACTGCAGATGAACCTGACTGCCATGCACTGCTTCGGCTGTCACCCCGAGGATCGACGCCCGACACACTAGCACATGTAACCGCCCTGGGGTACCTCGAGGGAAAGTCACAGATCCCTGAGTTCACTCAAAGTGGAGACTGACACTGCTGCTGAAGCTGGGGAGACAAGAGGCCATGGAAGTCTCCAGGCTAGGCCTGACTTCCTTGTGGGGGCTCCAGGGGAACCCCAAGACCTATGTCAGCATGGGTGAGGAAAGCTCGGGCTCCGACCTCAGCATTTGACGAGGACTGAGGACCCAGCGACGACTGGGGAGGAATCACCAGAGGCACCTGGCTACTGGCATGGAGACTGCCCACAACAGAGGCCACAGTGGCGGGTCCCTGTGGTCCTTGTCGTAACTCGAATGGACCCCATCACAACTTGAGAAAAACCAGAAGCTTCTCCACTACAGGCAGGGTGAGGCCCTTGTCCACTGTGGTGTCTCGAGGGAAATCACCCTTTCCCTCTTGGACCTCGAAAGTCTCCTTCACACCCTTGCTGTGACCCAAGAAGTTCCCCGCTCCACCCGTCCCAACTAAAGAGGAACCCGGGAGTCCCGTCATGACTCAAGAGGGGCCCTGATTGAGCCTGCTCAGCTCCAAATGAGGCTCCTTTTCCCTTCTCCTTTGGGAAAGTTTACTGAGAGTCCCCTCGCATCCCAAGAGGAGACGATCGCACCAGGAGAGTCGGAAGGAGCATCAGGGGTCGGGCAACTATCTCCCAAGACCCCAAAATGCCTCGTCCACTCCAGATGAACCTGACTGCCATGCACTGCCTCGACTGTCACCCCAAGAGTCGAGTTCTGACACACTGGCACACGTAACAGCCCTGTGTGCCACGAAGGCAAGCCACATATCTCTGTGTCCTCTCGACGGGGAGCCTGACACTGCTGCTGCAGAGCTGGGGAGGCAAGCGGCCATGCACGTCTCCAGGCGAGATGAGGCCTGATTCCCACTTGGGGGCTCCAGCGGAACCCCAAAACCTATGTCAGCACGGGCGAGGAAATCTCAGGCTCTGGCCTCAGCATCAGACGAGGACTGAGGACTGGTCAATGACTGGGGAGGAATGCTCAAAGGAGCCTGGCAACTGACACAGTGACTGGCCTCTCCTGACGCCACAGGGGCGGGTCCCTGGGATCCCCGTCGTAACTCGAGAGGACACCTCCGAAACTAGAGAAAAACAAGAAGCTTCTTCCCTGCATGCGGGGTTAGGCCCTTTTCTGATGTGGCATCTAGTGGAAATCACCCCTTCCCTCTTGGACTTCGAATGGCTCCCTCAGTCCCTTGCTGTGATCCAAGAAGTTCCCCGCCAGAACCGTCTCCACTAGAGAGGACCCAGAGGGAAACTCTGCCCCTCAAGTGGAACCACGTTTGCCCCTGCTCAGCTCCAGATGATGGTCTCTTTCCCTGCTCCTTAGGGAAAGGTTTCCCTTGGCTCCCTTCGCATTCCAAGAGGAGGTGCTCACACTAGGAAAGTCAGGAGGAGCATCAGGGGTCGGGCCACCGTTCCCCAAGACACCCAAATGCATTGTCCACTCTGGATGATCCTGACTGCCCTGCACTGCTTTGACTGTCACCCGAGTCTCAATGCCCGACACACTGGCACGTGTGACAGCCCTTTGGTACCTCGAGGGCAAGCCTCAGATCCCTGTGTCCGCTCGACATGGAGCCTGACACTTCTACTGCCGCTGGTCAGGCAAGCGGCCGAGCACGTGTCCAGGCGAGTAGAGGCCTGACTCCCCTGTGGGTGCTCCAGCGGAACCCCAAGACCTATATCAGCTCGGGTGAGAAAAGATCAGGCTCTGGCCTCAGCACCAGACAAGAACTGAGGACCCAGACACGACTAGGGAGGAATCCCCAGAGGCGCATGGCAACTGGCATGCAGACTGGTCTCTCCTGAGGCCACAGGGGCGCGACCCTGGGGTCCCCATTGTACTCAGGAGAACCCCGCCACATCTTGACGAAAACCAGAGGCTTCTCCCATGCAGGAGGCATGAGGCCCTTTTTTGCTTTGGTGTCTCGGGGGAAATTACCCCTTCACTCTTAGACCTCTGAAGCCTCCTTCACACCCTTGCTGTGACCAAAGAAGTTCCCCAACCCACCCATGACCACTCGAGAGGAATCCTGAGGGTCCTGTCCCTACTCAGGAGGAGCCGTGTTTGCACCTGCTCAGCTCCAGATGAGGGTCCCTTTCCCTGCTCCATTGTAAAAGGCTTCCCACGGCTCCCCTCGCAATCCAGGAGAAGGCGCTCACACCAGGAAAATCGAGAGGAGCATCAGGGTTCGGGCCACCATTCCCCAAAACTCCCAAATGCCTTGTCCACTCCAGATGAACCTGACTGCCCTGCACTGCCTTGACTGTCACCCCGAGGCTCAACGCCCGATACACTGGTATGTGTGACAGCCCTTTGGTACCTCGAGGGAAAGCCACAGATCCCTGTATGCACTCAACATGGAGCATGACACTGCTGCTGCAGCTGGTCAGGCAAGCGGCCATGCACGTGTCCAGGCGAGTAGAAGCGTGACTCCCCTGTGGGTGCTCCAGGGGAACCCCAAGACCTATGTCAGCATGGGCGAGGAAAGATCAGGCTCTGGCCTCAGCACCAGACGAAGACTGAGGACCCAGCCAGGACTGGGGAGGAATCCCCAGGGGCTCCTGGCAACTGGCATGGAGAATGGCCTCTCCTGAGGCCACAGGGCAAGGTCCCTGGGGTCCCCGTTGTAACTTGAGAGGACCCCACTGCAAATCGGGAAAAACCAGAAGCTTCAACCCTGCAAGCTGAGTGAAGGCCTTGTCTGATGTGGCGTCTTGGGGGATATCACCCCTTCCCTCTTGGACCTCAAAAGGCTCCTTCACACCATTGCTGTGACCTAAGATGTTCCCCGCCCCACTCATCCCCACTAGAGACGAACCACGAGGGTCCCGCCGTGACTCAAGAGGAGCCCCATTTGCCCATGCTCAGCTCCTGATGACGGTCCCTTTCCCTCCTCCATCGGGAAATGGTTCCCGGAGCTCCACTTTGGAGCTCCCAGGAGGAGGCCCTCGGACCAGGAGAGTCGGAAGGAGCCTCAGGGGTTCTGGCCACCATTCCCCAAGACCACCAAATGCCTCGTTCAATCCAGATGAACCTGACTGCCCTGCACAGCTTCAACTGTCACCCCGAGGCTCGAAACCCGACACACTGGGACATGTGACAGCCCTGGGGTACCTCGAGGGCAAGCCCCCGATTCCTGTTTCTGCTCGACGGGGAACGTGACACTGCAGCTGAAGCTGAAGAGGGAAGCGGTCATGCACGTCTCCAGGCAAGACGAGGCCTGACATCCCTGTGGGTGCTCCAGGGGAACACCGAAACCTATGTCTGCATGGGAGAGGAAAGCTCAGGCTCCTGCCTCAGCACCAGACGAGGACTGAGGACCTGGCGACGACTGGGGAGGAATCCCCAGAGGCATATGGCAACTGGAACGCAGACTGGCCTCTCCTGAGGGCACAGGGGCAGGTCCCTGGTGTCCTCATTGTAACTCGAGAGGACCCCGCCCCAACTCGATTAAAATCAGAAGCTTATCCCCTGCAGGCAGGGTGAGGCCCTTGTCCGCTGTGGTGTCTTGGGGGAAATCACCCCATCCCTTTTAGACCTTGGTCGAGTCTTTCACTTTCTTCTGGTGACCCAAGAAGTTCTCCGCCCCACCTGTTCCCACTAGAGAGGAATGCCGAGGGTCCCACTGAGACTCAAGAGGAGCCCCGTTTTCCCCTGCTCAGCTCCAGATGAGGGTCCCTTTCCCTGCTCCATCGGGAAAGTGTTCCCGGCGCTCCCCTCACATCCCAAGAGGAAACACTCGCACCAGGAAAGTTGGCAGGAGCATCAGGGGTCGGGCCACCATTACCCAAGACCCCCAAATGCCTCGTTCATTCCAGATGAACCTGACTACCCTGCAGTGCCTCGACTGTCACCCTGAAGCTCAACGCCCAACAAACTGGCATGTGTGACAGCCGTGGGGTACCGTGAGGGAAAGCCACAGATCACTGTGTCCGCTCGACGGGGAGCTTGACACCGCTGCTGCAACTGGGGAGACAAGCGGCCATGCACATCTCCAGGCGAGACAAGGCCTGACTCCCCTGTGGGCACTCCAGGGGAACCCCAAGACCTATGTCAGCTTGGGAGAGGAAAGATCAGGCTCCAGCCTCAGCACCAGATGAGGACTGAGGACCTGGCGATGACTCGGGAGGAATCCTCAGAGGCGGTTGGCAACTGGAACAGAGACTGACCTCTCTGGAGGCCATAGGGGCGGGTCTCTGGGGTCCCCGTCGTAACTCGAGAGGACCTCACCGCAACTTGAGAAAAAACAAAAGCTTCTCCCCTGCAGGTGGGGTGAAGGCCTTGTCCACTGCGGCATCTTGGGGGAAATCACCCCTTCCCTCTTGCACCTCCAAAAGGTCCTTCCATTTATTGCTGTGATCCAAGAAGTTCCCCGCACCACCCGTCCCCACTCGAGAGGAACCCCGAGGGTCCCACCGCGACTCAAGAAGAGTCCCGTTAGCCCCTGCTGAGCTCCCGATGAGGGTCTCTTTCCTGCTCTGTCGGGAAAGGGTTCCCAGCGGTCCCCTCACATCCCAACAGGAGAAGATAGCACCAGGAGAGTCGAGGGAGCAACAGGGGTCTTGCCACCATTCCCCAAGACCGCCAAAGGACTCATACACTGCAGATGAACCTCACTGGCTTGCACTGCACCGACTGTCACCCCAATACTTGACTCCTGACACACTGGCACATGTGCCAGTCCTGGAGTACCTCGAGGGCAAGCAACATATCCTTGTGTCCGCATGTCGTGGAGGCTGACACTGCTGCTACAGCTGGGGAGGGAAGTGGCTGTGCATGTCTCCAAGTGAGATGAGGCCTGACTTCTCTATGGGGGCTCCAGGAAAACCCCAAGACCTCTGTCAGCACGGGCGAGGAAAGCTCAGGCTCAGGCCTCAGCACCAGACTAAAACTGAGTACTCGGCGACAAGTGGGGAGGAATCCTGAGAAGCGCCTGTCATCTGGAATGGAGACTGGCCTCTCCTGTGGACACAGGAGTGGGTCCCTGGGGTACCAGTCGTAACTCAAGTGGACCCTGCCGCAACTCGAGAAAACATGGGAGCTTCTCTGCTCTAGGCGAGTTGAGGCCCTTGTATGCTGTGGAATCTCAGAGGAAATCACCCCTTCCCTGTTGGACCTTGACAGACTCCTGCACACCCTTTCTGTGACCCAAGAAGTTCCTCACCCAACCTGTCCCCGCTTGAGAAGAACCCTCAGGGTCCCGTTTAGACTCAACGGGTGCCCCGTTTGCCCCTGCTCAGCTCCAGATGAGGGTCCCTTTCCCTGCTCGGTAGGGAAAGGGTTCCAGGCGCTCCCCTCTCATCCCAAGAGGAGGTGTTCACACCAGGAGAGTCAGAAGGAGCCTCAGGGGTCAGGCCACCATTCCCCAAGACCCCCAAATGCCTCGTCCACTTCAGATGAACCTGACTGCCCTGCACTGCCTCGACTGTCACCCCGAGGTTCGACGCCCAACACACTGGCACGTGTGACAGCCCTGGGGTACCTCGATGGCAAGCCGCAGATCCCTGTGTCTTCTCGACGAGGAGCATGACACTGTTCCTGAAGCTGGGGAGGCAAGTGGTCGTGCATGTCTACAGGCAAGAAGATGCCTGCCTCCCCTCTGGGTGCACCAGAATAACCCCAAGCCCTATGTCAATGGGCGAGGAAAGCTCAGGCTCCCGCTTCAGCACCAGATGAGGAGTGAGGACACTGCAATGACTGGGAAGGAATCCCCAGAAGCGCCTGGGAACTGGCACGGAGACTGGCCTCTCCTGAGGCCATAGGGGCGGGTCCCTGGGGTCCCCGTCGTAACTCAAAAGGACCCTGCCACAACTCAAGAAAAACCAGAAGCTTCTCCCCTGCAGGCGGGATGAGGCCCTTGTCTGCTGTGGCGTCTCGGGGGAAATCACCCTTTCCCTCTTGGACCTCGAAAGGCTCCTTCACCCCCTTGCTGTGACCCAAGAAGTTCCCCGCCCCACTCGACCCCACTCGAGAGGAAACCCGAGTGTCCTGCCGCAACTCAAGAGGAGCGTCGTTTGTCCCTCCTCAGCTCCAGATGAGGGTCCCTTTCCCTGCTCGGTTGAGAAAGGGTTCCTGGCCCTGCCCTCACATCCCAAAAGGAGGCGCTCGCACCAGGAGAGTTGGGAGGAGTGTCAGGGGTCTGGCCACCATTCCCCAAGGCCCCCAAATGTCAACCTGACTGCCCTGCAGTTCCTCGACTGTCACCCCGAGGAAACTCAACCGTGTAAGTTGTGGTAGTGTGTGCTTTCCCCTGGTTATTAAATAATAACTGTGGGCTTACTGGATGTTTCCTCAGTGGTGGCTTTGTCATTAAGTTGTATCCGGCTCTTTTATTCCATGGAATGTAGTCTGTTAGTAGGTTTATGTGTCTATGAGATCTTTCAAGGCAAGAATACCGGATTTCTTCTCCAGAGAATCTTTTTTGATCCAAAAATCACACTTGGATCACCAAATATGCGTCTTGCTTTTTCCAAGATTCAACGGATGTTGGCAATTTGATCTCTGGTTCCTCTGCCTTTTCTAAAACCAGCTTGAACATCTGGAAGTTCATGGTTCACGTATTGCTTGAAGCCTGGCTTGGAGAATTTTGAGCATTACTTTACTAGCCTGTGAGATGAGTGCATTTGTGCAGTAGTTTGAGCATTCTTTGGCATTGCTTTTCTTTAGGATTGGAATGAAAACTGACCTTTTCCAGTCCTGAGGACACTGCTGAGTTTTCAAAATTTGCTTAACTGCTGAAACAACAAAGTCATACTGGGGACATTAAACAAAGATTTTCAGGAGACTTGGCATCAGGTGAAGGACAGGGAGTGATCCCTGAGAGATGGGAAACAGTGGCTCCAACTTATTGCATGGAGAGTTCCCAAGCGAGGCACCAGAAGCAAACTGAAAACCAGCCCAGTGGACCTTGCTGAGCTGAGAACACAAGTTCCTGGAAGCCAAGGGAGCTAGAGTCCACAGGACAAGCTCCCAGGGAGGAGAGAGATGCTGAAGGTAATCAGGGGAGCCCTGCAAAGGAGACCCCTACAGTGGGCAGCAAAGTACTGATCAATGCAGCCCTGGGAGAAAACTCCCCAAAGTCAGGGGGATATCTTTGATAGGGTCAGAGAAAACAGAGCCTGGAGAATCCCATGGACAGAGAAGCCTAGAGGGCTACAGTCCATAGGGTCGACAAGAGTCGAACACGAGTGAAGTGACTTGGCACGCATGCTCTCACATCCTGAAATGGAATGCTCTTTTTAACTTTCTGATTTCTTGTTAGGTGGCCTGAGTATTTATAAAATTTTCTAATAACCATCTTTGTTGAAGTTTACATTTATAGCAATACGATTTTGGGGGGCAATATAATTTATTTTTATAAAGTGGCAGCTTGGAAAATACTGGTCCCTTCAAGGAGCAAACAAGGGTAAATTCAATTTTAGCTCAAAGTCAGCTTGAATATGAAACTACCAATCTCACTTTCCTCAAGGTGACCGGTCAGATCCCTCAGGCATTTGTCCCCGAGGGCTTGGATCTCTGCTATAAATGGGACAAGGGTAAAATGGGGTCAGGTGGGCCTGGTTTTCAATTCTAGAGTCCTCCAATAGTTTTCTGCATTAGTCACTGGAGCGGAAACATGCATGTTCTTCTGTTCTTTCCTACTTCTGTATTTGGGGTCAAAGTTATACAGCTCCGTATGTTCTATCCCCCAAGCTGATCGTTTTAAGAATCACCTGGGAGAGTTGGTACCATACAAGTCACAGTCCTCATGTGCAGCAATTCTGACTCAGCAAGTTGAAGTGGGAACTAAAATCTATTTGATAAAAGTACTCGATGTGCACTTAATTTTACCCACTGCCTAAAACAAAATGCACAGAATTGAAGAGCACAAAGCAATGAGCTCAACATATGTATGCATTTATAATCACCATGCAAATCAAGATACAGAATATCGTCCTCCACTCCCCAAAGTTCTGCCATGTTACTTGCTAGTCAATCCCCATCAGCTAGAGACAAATATGTTCTGAATCCTCTCATCATAGATTAATCTTCCTTATTCTTGTTCTTCATATGAATGAATGATGTAGTATGTTGTCTTTTTTTCTCTGCTCTTTCATTCAGTTTTGAGGTTCAGTCTTAACTGGTCATGTCAATAATTTGGCTTTATTTTTATTCTAAGAAATACCCTGTTTTATGATTATAGCACAACTGGATTTTCCATTTTTATCATCATGAACAGATCTCTTTTTGTTTATTTGGCACAAAGTAAGTATGAATAATTGTACACAAGTGATTTTGTCTAGATATCCATTTGGGTACATATACCTAAGTTGAGAATTGCTTGATCAATGAGTAGAAACTGACCCAGACTTTGCAAAGTAGTTGTGTCACTTTACATTTCCTCTCAAATATAAGCTTGATTCAGTTTCTGTACATACCCACAAACTTAGTATTGTCAATCTCTTAAATTTTAGCCATTCTGATGTCTGTAGCAGTTTCTAATTTTGGTTTCCAAACGTGGATTTGTCATTTGGATATCTTCTACTATAAAGTGCCACTTCAAATATTCAGCTCATTAATAAACTATATTATTTGTAATTTTCTTTGTGATTTGTTTAATTCTTTATATATTTTGAGAAATCTGTGGTCAAATGTACATACTGCAAGTAATACATATGGTCTATGACTTGCCTTTTCACTTTTTTGCAATATAATTGCTTTACAAGGTTGCATTAGATTCTGCTGTACAATAAAGGGAATTGGCCAAATGCATATGTATACCTCCTCTACCTCTTGGACTTCCCTTTAACCCCAACCCTCATCCTACCCATCTAGGTCCTCACAGAGCACAGAGCTGAGCCACTTGTGAAATACAGCAACTTCCCACTAGGTCTCTATTTTAGACATAGTTCAGTTCAGTTCAGTTCAGTCGCGTTTGACTCTTCACGACCTCATGAATCGCAGCTTGCCAGGCCTCCCTGTTCGTTACCGTCTCTTGGAGTTCACTCCGACTCACGTCCATCCAGTCCGTGATGCCATCCAGCCATCTCATCCTCGGTCCTCCCCTTCTCCTCCTGCCCCCAATCCCTCCCAGCATCAGAGTCTTTTCCAATGAGTCAACCCTCCGCATGAGGTAGCCAAAGTACTGGAGTTTCAGCTTTAGCATCATTTCTTCCAAAGAAATCCCAGGGCTGATCTCCTTCAGAATGAATTGGTTGGATCTCCTTATAGTCCAAGGAACACTCAAGAGTCTTCTCCAACACCACAGTTCAAAAGCATCAATTCTTCGGTGCTCAGCCTTCTTCACAGTCTAACTTTCACATCCATATATGACCACGGGAAAAATCATAGCCTTGACTAGACGGACCTTAGTCGGCAAAGTAGTGTCTCTGCTTTGGAATATACTATCTAGGTTGGTCACAACTTTTCTTTCAAGGAGTAAGCGTCTTCTGATTTCATGGCTGCAGTCACCATCTGCAGTGATTTTGGAGCCCCCCAAAATAAAGTCTGACACTGTTTCCACTGTTTTCCCTTCTATTTCCCATGAAATGATGGGATCCGATGCCGTGATCTTCGTTTTCTGAATGTTGAGCTTTAAGCCAAATTTTTCACTATCCTTTTTAACTTTCATCAAGAGGGTTTTTAGCTCCTCTTCACTTTCTGCCATAAGGGTGGTGTCATCTGCATATCTGAGGTTATTGATATTTCTCCCAGCAATCTGGATTCCAGCTTGTGGTTTTTCCAGTCCAGCGTTTCTCATGATGTACTCTGCATAGAAGTTAAATAAGCAGGGTGAAAATATACAACATTGACGTACTCCTTTTCCTATTTGGAACCAGTCCGTTATTCCATGTCCAGTTCTAACTGTTGCTTCCTGACCTCCATACAGATTTCTCAAGAGGCAGGTCAGGTGGTCTGGTATTCCCATCTCTTTCAAAATTTTCCAGTTTTTTTGTGATCCACACAGTGTATATAAATAGCAAATTATGTTAAGTTTAAATATTTAATATTTCATGAAATTCAGTTTAATTTTTTCAATCTATGGCAAGTGCCTCGGCATTATGTATAAGTAACTTTTGTTTTTGCCCTAGTCAAGAAAGGGATTCCCTGATAGCTCAGCTGGTAAAGAATCCACCTGCAATGCGGGAAACCCTGGTTCAATTCCTGGGTCAGGAAGATCAGGAAATTCTGGTTTAATCCCTAGGTTAGGAAGATCCACTGGATAAAGGACAGGCTACCCACTCCAGTATTTCTGAGCTTCCCTTGTGGCTCAGCTGGTAAAGAACCTGCCTGCAATGCAAGAGACCTGGGTTTAATCCCTGGGTCAGGAAGTGTGGCAGACTTGGGTTCAATCTCTGGGTCAGGAAGATCCCCTGGAGAAGGGAAAGGCTACCCACTCCAGTATTCTGTGTAGTCCATGGGGTCACACAGAGTTGGACACGACTGAGCCAATTTCACTTTCACTCTCACTCTAGTCAAGAAAAACATTTCTATTATCCTTATAAAAACACTGTAATGTAAAAATAATGTTTCTAATTAACTTTATGGAGAGAAGTGGTTTTAATATTAAATTATTTATAAATGAACAGTCATTTGTCGTAGCATATTTTGCAGACAAATAATTCATTATCCCACTACACATATTGGTGACTTTATTTTAAAAAATCAAATAATTGGATATGTGTAAACATTTTACTGTGTACTCTTTCACATTCATATATTTGTGTTTATTTATACTAGTATTATAGTGTTTTAATTGTTGTTCAGTCACTAAGTTGTCAGACTCTTTGCAGCCTCATATGCTACAATGTGCCAGGCTTCCCTGTCCCTCACTATCTTCTGGAGTTTGCTCATGGCCATTGAGTTGGCGATACTATTCAACCATATTATCCTCTGTTGCCCTCTTCTCCTCCTGCCCTCAGTCTTTCCCAGAATCAGGATCTTTTCCAGTGAGTCAGTTCTTTGAATCAGTATCAGCAAAGTATTAGAGTTTCATTTCTGCATCAATCCTTCCAATAAATATTCAAGGTTGATTTCCTTTAGGATTGACTGGTTTGATCTCCTTGTAGTCCAAGAGACTCTCAAGAGTCTTCTCCAGCACCACAATTCAAAAGCATCAATTCTTTGGCACTCAACCTTCTTTATGGACCAACTCTCACATCCGTACATAAATGCTGGAAAAAACACAGCTTTGACTCTACAGACCTTTGTCAGAAAAGTGGTGTCTCCACTTTTTAATACACTGTCAGATTTGTCAGAGCTTTCTTCCAAGGAGTAAGTGTCTTTCAATTTCATGGATACAGTCACCAGAGTCACTGTGAAGGAAACGGCAACCCACTCCAGTATTCTTGCCTGGAGAACCCCACTGACAGCATGAAAAGAGCATCCTATGGTCTCAAAGTAAACTAGGAATTTGCTTTCCCTCGTTTTTACTTTAGTTACTTGCTCCAAAATTAGGAATAAAACACCAAGTTCTATAATTCTGGGAATAAGATTGATGTATAATTTTTTTATATGGAGAAGTCTGGAAAGTAGCTTATAAGAGAGGAAACCATTAATCATGAATCATTAAGATAAGCATGAACCTATAAGGCAAATGCAACTTGCCTCCTTATCTCTCCAGCTGGCCAAGACATCATCAGTAGCTACCGATACTACGTTTTCTCTAGAGACTGTGGCGGAGCTGACTGCTTTGAGCCAACACGGAGCCCAGGTGATAGCTGTATCCTGAAAGGCTATAATCTGGCTGAGAACCAGAATTTGGAGTCCAGGAGAGACATACAATTGTTGAGAAAATGAGAAGGGGGAACAGACCACCCATGAGGTCATGGTATCCAGCACTGACCATCTCTTCCAATGAACCCATCATCCACTACACCTCTCATGATTTTGTTGTTATTAGATGGAGAACTCCATGAAATTGAAGATAATATTTCATCCATCACTGTGTGCATGACTCCTGGCATTGATTCAAACATTGACGAGCTTCTCAGAAACATTTGTTCACTGACTGGATAAACATGGTTACTAATCTTCACTCATCTCAGTTATGTTCCTGTACAACTGTGCAGTCAAAGATGCTCTGCTTTCTCCCAGGATGTAGAAATCTCCTTCCTTAGAGAGAAGCCTGACTATACTGTCCTGTCCTAGGACACTCACTTGAGCTGACTCTGAGAACACGACTCTCCTGAGGGATTCCTCTCAATGGTTCACATTGTCACTAGGAAGAGATGTCCCAAGCATATCCTCCCATCCTTTGGTGGCCATGAGATCCCACCTGAGGAGAGCCACCACATTTGGTTGACACTATGTATTTGTATTTATCCTCTCATTGTTTAAATTCCTCATGGATATAACTGATATCTGAACTCCAAGTTGTTAACACAGCATAAGGCAAATTAAACCTTCAAAATATAGTGAACAGATGCTGTGTGTAAAGCCCCCAAACTATAAATCCAGAAGAATATTATTACCATTTCTGCTTCAGAAACAGGATCCCGTTAATCTGGTCCCTGGTATGAATACATATCTCTAATTCTTCTCCAAACATCATTTATACACCTTATTGCAAACTTACTTGGAGGACCTCCACTGTGTGGCCACTTCCAAGTTTGAGGCTGGGGGTCTAGGGCAGAGCCTCAAGGTGCCATTGTCCTACTCCTGGAACTGGTGCCCCCAGCAGTATAAACCGACACTGATCCAGCGTGTGGACCTCCCTGGCAGGTGCACAAGTTCACAGTGGACTAAATTACTCTCCAGGGCCTTCCTGCTCAGCTCAGGTTGCTCCTTGAGTGCTTGGATGATACTGTGCATTCCTCACTTCTTCTTGAATTCTCAAAACTCAACTTGTTTTTATCCTCACCTCCCTTGGCAAACAGCTCCTCGACCATTACCTTGCTTTTCTTTGGTGTTTCTCATCCTCCAAAACCGTTGATTTCCTTTCTTCCATCTCCTGAGTTCTGTGTTTTCAGTGTGTGGGTTCAGTTGAGGCTCCTGCAAGAGACACACAGAGAAGGGACCAAGGTCAGGTTCCAACACACACTTAACATGCATCTCGGTCTCTCATGCACTCAGAAAAAAAAATCTCAGAAAGAAGGGAATTTGGAGAATTTGAATGACCTCATCTTATTGATAAAGAAACTGAGGCCCAGAGATTGGAGATTTCCCCTAAATTCCACCACCACTTGCCACTGTAGAGCCACCACAGAAACCCTGGGCACAAGTTTTTCTGTCCAAAAGTATTAGGAATCCAAGGCTGAATTTCAGGTGGCATTAGATAAATCATATGTACTTCCACTCTTAGAAACAGCTGAAAAATATTTCCCCCCAAAAAATGTTGATATGTGTTCAATAGTCCTTTATTTATACTGTTTTCCATCTTGGCTGACACAATAAGAACAAGGAATATATGATTATTAAATACATCACTGTCATTTGGGCTTCCCTGGGAGCTCAGCTGGTAAAGAATCTGCCTGCAATGCAGGAGACCTCAGTTCGATTCCTGGGTCGGCAAGATCCTGTGGAGAAGGGATAGACTACCCATTCCAGTATTTATGGGCTTCCCTGGTGACTCATACCCCTGGAGAAGGGATAGGCTACTCACTCCAGTATTCCTGGGCTTCTCCGGTGACTCACACCCCTGGAGAAGGGATAGGCTACCCACTCCAGTATTCATGGGCTTCCCTGGTAACTCAGATGGTAAAGAATCCGCCTGCCATGGGGGATGCCTGGTTTTGATCCCTGGATGGGGATCATATATTTAATAACATATGATTATTAAATACATCACAGTCATTATTAAAAATACATATGTGGAGAGTCCCTGGTGGCTGAGTGGTAAAGAATTCGCCTGCCAATGCAGGAGACATGGGTTCCACCCCTGATCCGAGAAGATCCCACATGCCACAGAGCAGCTAAGCCCGTGTCACACAACTATTGAGCCTGTGCTCTAGGGCCTGGAAGCCATGACTACTGAGCCCACGTGCTGAGCCCGGGACCTGCAGCAAGAAAAGCCACGGCAATAAGAAGCCCCCACACCACAACTAGAGAGTAGCCCCAGGGCTCCACAACTAGAGAAAAGCCCACAGAGCAACAGTGACCCAGCACAGCCAAAATAAAACAAAATTAAAATAATAATAACATATATGTGATTCACTGTGAAACAACTGACTCTTGTGCTCAAGGTCATCTTCCTGAGAGCAGGTGCTCTGTGAACCTTGTTCACCTAGGGCCTCCTCAAGAGCCTGCCTGATACAAGATTCAGCAAATACTTGTCAAGCAGATCAATACAAATTATCAGGAATCACAAACTCTTGCTGATGTCTTCTCTTCCCTACCCTATTTCCATCAGATGCAAATACCAATTCCATCATGTACCAAGTTTGCTTTACATGGGGATTTCATTACCCTCTTTGAGCATATGGATCTCGTATATGATAGAAAAGAATGTATCATGTAAAATAAAGAAAGCAGTACTAACCTTGGATGATTATGATATCATACAGGAGACAGGCCCTAATCCTCATACACTGGCTGCACAGTATAGAAAATCTACACCAGAGACACTACAGAGCCTGTTATAACTACAGAGCCTGTTATAAACTTGCATTTCAGACAAAAACTGCATTTCAGACAAAAATTCCAGGGAGATTCTCATGCAAGGAAAAAGTCCCAACATTAAACAAGTGGCCTAGAATTGAGACACCCTCAAAACCTAGTGGAAACAAGGATGACTCAGCTTAAGTACAGCAAGTCCCTTATCAAGAGGGACTCTCAAGGGGAAATGTCTCCGTGTCAAGGATGGGTGCATAACTCTGCCCAGCCCCACTCTCCTCTAGGACAGAATGAGCAGCAGTGGCCAGGGGTATGTGACGAGACCTCAGGAAGGGAGCATAACTGGAGACCTATCCTCAGGCTCCTCCATGTGCCAGCTTCACCCCAAGCCCTCAGGTAAACACAAACCCAAGTAGGTCAGCTTGTGAGATGAAGTCTCATTTAGGATCCAACCCTTTCCTACCAGGGCGGCATTTTCCATGTCTCCTCTCGTCCCTGCCCACAGAGTAGGAATAAAGGAAACGGCCCTGGCAGTGCTGAGTCTTTCCAAGCACATCCTCCATTCTTCTCACCCTGGGCCTCGGGGCGGAGCAGGGGTGTGGGAGTCAGTGACCTCTGTGCTCTCACACTCATGTCCTCAGTCCCTGTTCCCTAGTCTCATACCAGCCCATTCTCAGACCCTTCCAGAATGGCCAGCGCCAACATTCAAAGAACATTCTTCCATCATCAGGAGTTATTACAGAAAGAGGGGTTGTTTCTACACTGATCCTCACCCCATAAACGTATCCTGTGTACAAACCCAATTCAAACTCTCCTCTGATTCCTAGCTCCTTGGTCTTCACCTGGTGGAGAGGTGCAGCCACACAGGTGAATGCTGGGATGCAGCCCAGTTCCAACAGAAGAGAACTGGGGTTCTCAGAAAAAGGCTGTATTCAAGGCAAAATAAGGGTTCTGATGGGGTTGGTCATTAGCACCCGTCCCACTGCTCTTCTGTCCATCTTTTTTCTTTTCTTGGAGGTGTTTTATCCAACTCTCTAATCAGCTGTCAGACCCTACTTAGTGCCATACTGACAAGGATCAAGTCATACAGAAGATACTATGCAAACACAGATGCAGCCATTCATGTAGTAGATAATAATGCTGAGATTTAAGTGGCATTTCCAAATCAGGATTAGCTGTCATGCTGGAGGAAGAAGAGCTGGAGAAAATGCACAAATGCTGCTCGCAAATTAGCAGGAAACAAAACAACCCATGACACCCTCTGAGATGGGATGTTCACTTGGGTTACCAGCTTGAAGGGTCAAAACCAGCGAGTATTCAAAACTTTAGCAAACAAAGGCAATGAGCCTTATGAGATAATCGAATAGGTAGTTGAACATTTAACAAGCAGACAGTAACACCATCACTTCTCCTCTGAAAGAAGACCATATCCCAGATCCCTCTGAAAATAGGGGAGCTTTCTTCCTTTCCTATTAAAAGTGATTTAAAAGAAGCACCGAATGCCAGTCATTAACCACTTAGGATGAATTGACCTGATGTACGCACTTTTACCTCAAGCCTTCACAACAAGTGTGGAGGAAGGGCTTTGTCCCTTGCTAAGGAAAGTTCAGTCAAGCCTTAGTAAGAGGAAAAGTATTAGGTCAGAGTGAGATCTTCCCTGTGATACTCAAAGTCAATGCAGGAAATAGCCACACCTGTCTAGGTGTTAAGCCAAAGACCACAGACTTCAGTTATTTTTCTAAGCCATGTGAAATCTTTCACACTTACTAGTTACCATGGTAACTGTGTGTGTGTGTGTGTGTGTGTGTGTGTGTGTGTGTATATATTTACAATTATATATATATTTACAACTATATATATATTTACAACTCCCTTACACAAACCCCAGTATGGCAGGAGGCCACTGGGGCTTGCTTAGAATCACATGTCCTGTGTTTGAAGCAAATTCACTCTTTAAACAAGTTCACCTAAACTCCTGATGTCTATGTGAGAGATGGCAGTGATATTTAGGGATCTTGCTGGCAAACCACATCCCCAACCCACGTGCACCCCACTAGTGACCAAGATGTTCCATCTCTATCTCCTCCTCTCCTGCTTGGTGGCTGCAGGAGCTGACCAGCTAGAGGACAATTTTGGTGAAATCTAGAACCTGCACCATTGCCTAGAGGTGTCAATCTGCACTAACAACTGCCTATGGGAGCAGCTGGAACACAGGCTCAGCTCCACTGCCCAAAGAAGCAGTAGGAGAGGCCCAGGGCGTCCCATTTCTGGTCCATTTAGGGAGAATCTGAAGGTTGCCCTTGAGAAGAGCTTCACAGATTTCAAAGCACTGTGGTCTGCTTTCCTCCACTTGCTCCTTACAGTCAGCCAGGCTGCAGGGGGTGGAGGTGTGTGTGGGGGGGAGCATGGGCAAGTCCCATTCCCCGCTCTTTGTTGCTGTATCTCAGCTCAGAGAGTAACTTTCCTCATGCAGATATAACCAGGTCTGGTCCCCAGAATCCTGATTTCTCATCCATCTTAATCTGTTCATTTGCTGCCTGCTGATTTCTGTGCCCTGGTCCTGTGATTGGCAAGTGGTGGAGCCAGGTCTGCAGGGCCTCTACCAGTCCTCACGAAGGTTTACCACACTCTCCTCCAGGCTGCTGACACTGAGAAGCTTGCCCTTCCAAATGCCCTTGTTCTACCCACACAGTAGATGCAGCAGCTATTTAGGAGAAAGAGCCTCCTGAATAGCTCACCCAGGGCATATGCAATGCACACAAAGAACCCACACAGAGGAGCCACAGGAAAGCCAGGCATTCTACCTACCAGGCCTTATACCCAGGACATGAGTCCTCAGGGTTTTCTGCTGGGTTTGGACAGTGTCTTTGGAGATAGAGAAAGAGCAACACAGAGAGCCTCTGCCACTCAAAGGTGTAACTTACCTGTTTGCACTTCCCAGGACAGGCTTCACCTATAACTTCTATAGTCCAGGCCCAGAGTCCACACCTCAGCTCTGCAATGAGAACAGAGTCCTTAGGGAAGAAAACCAGAAGCTTCAGGCTAAGCTCAGTTACACTTCCAGGGATGACAGGTCACTCTCCGGCCCCTTTTCTCCCTAGCCACACCAATCTCCAATTTTAGAAGCAAAGAGAGAAGGTGGAGAGAACAGATCTATACAGACCCATAGACTCAAACTTCTATAGCTATTCTCAGTCTGGAAAACATCCTCTCCTTCCTATAGAAGAACATGTCTGTATGCACATGTTTCATATCAAGCACTTCTTTTCCTAGGAAATCACAAAAGCCATCCTTTTGCTCCCAAGGGAATTGTGTGGGGCCCTAAATGGGAAACTTCAGAGGAAAAAAAATGGAGGCTAGCTTTACAGTTGGAAGCGGTTGGAAACTAAGATGGCACCTGGCGGAAGTGATAGGGGCGGGGTCTATGTTTGTCAAAGGTTTTGACTGGCTCTCTTGATTTCCATGTATGTGAAGATTTGACCTTTAACGTGATTGGTGCAACTGAAGGCACATAATGATTTGACCTTTAACATTTAATGTTAGAGACTTAAATGCATTATCTTAGTGATTCCAGTTTGTGGATTCTATTTGGATCCAAAAAAAGACTAATTTAGAAACAATAATGGAGGAGCGGGAGGGGGGCTTCCCTGGTAAAGAGTTTGCCTAGCACTGCAGAAGACACAGGTTTGATCCCTGGTCCAGGAAGATCCCACATGCTGTGCGACTCCTAAGCCCAGAAGCCACAAAAACTGAGCACATGGGCAGCAACTACTGAAACCCAAGAAACCAGCAAATGACAAGAGAGTAGCTCCCCCTCTCCACAACTGGAGAAGCCTTGCACCAAGCTATAAAGACTCAGGGAATCCATGAATAAATAAATTAATTTAAAAAACCCTATGTGATCAAATAAGCTGAAAAAATGCTGCATTTTATAAAATGGAAAATTTGGGGGGAAAGAAAAAAGATGGCGGAGGAATAGGATGGGAGAACACTTTCTCCCTCACTACTTCATCAAAAGAACATTTCAACGCTGTGTAAATTCCACAAAACAACTTCTGACTGCTGGCAGAGGACATCAGGCATCCAGCAAAGCACACCATTGGCTTCAAAACCAGGTAGGAATTAATATAAAGGACGAAAATAGAGGAGGTAGGGAGTGAGCCCCATCCCGGGAAGGGAATCCCGTCCCAGGAAGAGACTCTTAAAAAGAGAGGTTTCCTAAAATTAGGGGACATTCTCACAGCTGTGTATGGGGCAAGCCCTGGAAGCACAGAGGGCAACATAACAGGAAGGAAGAATAAATAAATAATTAAAACCAACAGATTACGAATTCAACAGTATAATCCCCAGTGGATAAGCAGCACAAACACTTGCGTCCGACAGCTGTGAGGGTTGGGCAGGGAGGATCGCGCCAGCGACAGTGCTTTCTAAGAATTGGGCCGTGGGAGACATAGGCTGCAGGGCTTTTCTCCAGAATTGGGGCATAACGGGGCCAGAATCGGGTCCACGCATGGCTAGAATGAACTAACTTGGTTTAGCAAACCAGACTGTGGGATAGCTAACACGCGAAACGCTCGAACATAAGACACCAACAGGCCCACACACAGAACAAAGGATGGATCGGCAATAGCTGGCTGCAGACCATACCCCTCTGGTGACAGGCAACCAGAGCCTTAAGTGCTAGAAGGGGGCAATCACAGCTCAAGAGAGACATTACCTACCAAATTGCAAGCAGGTTTCTTTGCTATTGAGACTGCTGGGGGGCTCTGAACAGTCATCATCTGCCTGAGAAAGAGCCCCGGCGGAGCTCCCAGATAATTGAGCGACCTGAAAGCCCAGAAGTCACAGCAATAGCACATGCCAAACTCCCTAGCCACTCGGACCTGGGAAGGGAACAAAGCCCCGGTTCAACCAAATCCAAGCCTCGGAGGGCTTCCTGAGCACCAAACCTGAGCGGCTTAGACCGGGGAAGTGCATGAAGCATAGGGAAGGCCCCACATGGTTATCCCGTGAAGCGAGAAGGGGCAAGCCCAGTGCAGAGTCCACCACCACCCTCCCTGTGTCAAGACGGAAATCAGACATGGAAGGGACCAGCAAACAGAGGAAGTCAAACACAGGGAACTGCCTTCATAGCGACCTCACACAGTCCACAATGACAGAGAAAGCACCAGATATACCGTTACTACTTTTATGATTTTTTTTTTTTTTTGAGGGGAGGATGATTTGGAAGCATGATTTTTTTTAAGAATTTTTGTTGTTGTTCTTTAATTTTTTTTCTTTTTTAAATTTGTTTTTTCTTCTTTTCTTTTTCATCTTTTTTTTCTAAGCTTGCTTAAATTTTTAAGTCTTCTATATATTATTTTTATAAGCTAATACTACTTTTCAAAAAAAAAAAAAAACAAGCCTATCTTTAAAGCAAGTGCCGTATATAGTCCTATTGGTGGTGGAAGTTGTCTTTTAATAATTCTGGAGTCTTTTATTTTATTTTATTTTTCTCTCT
>SJYG01001445.1:27824-67224 GCA_006410535.1 Litocranius walleri
CTGCCTACAATGTGGGAGACCTGGGTTTGATCCGTGGGTCAGGAAGATCCTCTGGAGAAGGAAATGGCAACCCACTCCAGTACTCTTGCCTGGAAAATCCCATAGAAGGAGGAGCCTGGAAGGCTGCAGTCCATGGGGTCGCTGAGGGTCGGACACGACTGAGCAACTTCACTTTCACTTTTCACTTTCCTGCATTGGAGAAGGAAATGACAACCCACTCCAGTGTTCTTGCCTGGAGAATCCCAGGGTTGGGGGAGCCTGATGGGCTGCTGTCTCTGGGGTCGCACAGAGTCAGACACGACTGAAGTGACTTAGCAGTAACAGACATAAAATAGCCTGCTAAAGACTAGCAGGAGGGTACTCTCCGTCCCCCTTCCGATGTCTATGTCAGAAGTTTTCTCTGTTCCTTTTCATACTTTAATAAAATTCTGCTACACAAAAGCTCTTGAGTGACCAAGCAGCATGGTGCCTGGTCCCGAAGCTAAATCTTTTTTGGAGATCACGAATCCAACACCGTTCACCATAAGCTATCATGTTCATCAATAGATGAATGGATAAAGAAGATGTGATATGTATATTTATATATGCCATAAAAAATGAAATAATGCCAAATGCAGCAACATGGATGGATCTAGAGATTATCACACTAAGTAAGTCAGGCAGAATAAAACAAATATCATATGATATCACTTACATGTAGAATCTAAAATATGATACAGATGAACCTATTTACAAAACAGAAACAGACTTACAGAGATAGAAAATAGATTTATGGTTACCAAAGGGGAAAGGTGAGTGATTAAGAATAAATCAGGAGTTTGGGATTAGCAGATACAACAAGGACCTACCGTGTAGCACAGGCAACTATATTCAATATCTTGTAATAAACTATAATGGAAAAGAATATATATATCACTTTGTTGTACACCTGAAACTAACACATTGTAAATCAACTATACTTCAATAAAAAATAAATAAAAATTTATTATGGAATATTTTTGCTTACATACCCTGTATTTCCTTTACTCTTAAGCACCATTATCAGAAGTATCTTTTTTTTTTTTATTGATCGTGCTGTGTCACATGCAGGATCTTAGTTCCCTGGACAGGATCTTAGTTCCCTGACCTGGGATTGAGCCCATACCCCCTGAAGTAGAAGCATGAAGTCTTAACCACTGGACATCCAGGGAAGTCCCAGGAGCATTATTGTTTTACACACCACAGAGAAAGATAATAGCCTACCATGTAAACTATGGCACAAGGATATTTTTCTTACCACATTGATTGTGAGATGTACTTCAATTTCAGAGAGAGTAAATTTTTTAAGATGTGTGCCTTAGAACCCATGAAATAAGGTACATAGTATACATGTGTGGTTGCAGAGGAGGCAGGCATATATAGGCAATGTATATAGGTGTATATAGGCAGGCTGGATATAGGCAATGTACTAAACAATTACAAAAGTCTGAGTACCTGGGTACTTACCCTTGGTACAGTTGTAGCCCTTTCTAGTCCTTTCTTTTTTCTCCTCCCGTAGTGGTCACCATCTTGTCTTTTGGGTTTTTTTGTTTTGTAATGTGGTGTCTCCTCCCGGCCACTGCCCTGACCTCGGACGCTGGGTAGCGCCTCTCGGTCACCGCCCCGACCTCAGACACTTGGAAAACTCAGCAGTGGCCGCAGGATTGGAAAAGGTCAGTTTTCATCCCAATTCCAAAGAAAGGCAATGCCAAAGAATGCTCAAACTACCGCACAATTACACTCATCTCACACGCTAGTAAAGTAATGCTCAAAATTCTGCAAGTGAGGCTTCAGCAATACGTGAACCATGAACTCCCTGATGTTCAAGCTGGTTTTAGAAAAGGCAGAGGAACCAGAGATCAAATTGCCAACATCCGCTGGATCATGGAAAAGCAAGACAGTTCCAGAAAAACATCTATTTCTGCTTTATTGACTATGCCAAAGCCTTTGACTGTGTGGATCACAATAAACTGTGGAAAATTCTGAAAGAGATGGGAATACCAGACCACCTCACCTGCCTCTTGAGAAATCTGTATGCAGGTCAAGAAGCAACAGTTAGAACTGGACATGGAACAACAGACTGGTTCCAAATAGGAAAAGGAGTACATCAAGGCTATATATTGTCACCCTGCTTATTTAACTTCTATGCAGAGTACATCATGAGAAATGCTGGGCTGGAAGAAACACAAGCTGGAATCAAGATTTCCGGGAGAAATCTCAATAACCTCAGATATGCAGATGATACCACCCTTATGGCAGAAAGTGAAGAGGCAAAAAGCCTCTTGATGAAAGTGAAAGAGGAGAGCGAAAAAGTTGACTTGAAGCTCAACATTCAGAAAATGAAGATCATGGCATCCGGTCCCAACACTTCATGGGAAATAGATGGGGAAACAGTGTCAGACTTCATTTTTGGGGGCTCAAAAATTACTGCAGATGGTGACTGCAGACATGAAATTAAAAGACGTTTACTCCTTGGAAGAAAAGTTATGACCAACCTAGATAGTATATTCAAAAGCAGAGACATTACTTTGCCGACTAAGGTCCATCTAGTCAAGGCTATGGTTTTTCCTGTGGTCATGTATGGATGTGAGAGTTGTCCTGTGAAGAAAGCTGAGTGATGAAGAATTGATGCTTTTGAATTGTGGTGTTGGAGAAGACTTCTGAGAGTCCCTTGGACTGCAAGGAGATCCAACCAGTCCATTCTGGAGGAGATCAACNGGCATCCGGTCCCAACACTTCATGGGAAATAGATGGGGAAACAGTGTCAGACTTCATTTTTGGGGGCTCAAAAATTACTGCAGATGGTGACTGCAGACATGAAATTAAAAGACGTTTACTCCTTGGAAGAAAAGTTATGACCAACCTAGATAGTATATTCAAAAGCAGAGACATTACTTTGCCGACTAAGGTCCATCTAGTCAAGGCTATGGTTTTTCCTGTGGTCATGTATGGATGTGAGAGTTGGACTGTGAAGAAGGCTGAGCACCAAAGAATTGATGCTTTTGAACTGTGGTGTTGGAGAAGACTCTTGAGGGTCCCTTGGACTGCAAGGAGATCCAACCAGTCCATTCTGAAGGAGATCAGCCCTGGGATTTCTTTGGAAGGAATGATGTTAAAGCTGAAACTCCAGTACTTTGGCCACCTGATGCGAAGAGTTGACTCATTGGGAAAGGCTCTGATGCTGGGAGGGATTGAGGGCAGGAGGAGAAGGGGACGACCGAGGATGAGACGGCTGGACTGCATCATGGACTCGAGGGACGTGAGTCTGAGTGAACTCCAAGAGATGGTGATGGACAGGGAGGCCTGGCGTGCTGCGATTCATGAGGTCGCAAAGAGTCGGACACGACTGAGCAACTGAACTGAACTGAACTGAACTGAATGTGGTACAATATACATAACATGAAAGTCTCCATTCTAATCATTTTTAAGCATGCAATTAAGTGGCATTAAAACCATTCACGTTGTTGTGCAACTCTTACCAGTATCCGTCTCCAGAACAGAACTTTTTCATACTCCCAAGTTAAATAAGCTGAATTAAACAATACCCCTCATTCTTCTGTTCCCCAGCCCTGGTAACCACTGTTTTACTTTCTTTCTCTATAAATTTGACTACTCTAGGTATTTGACATAAGTAGATTCATACAGTGTTTGTCCTTTGGTGACTGGTTTACTTTTACTCAGCAAAATGTCATCCAGGTTCAATCTTGTAGCCTGTGTCATAATTTTCTACTTTTTAAAGGCTGAATCATATTCTATTGCATGTTTACATCACATTTTATTATGTATTTATCTATCCATTGATGGATGTCTGAGTTGTTTTCATCTTTCACTATAGTAAATAATGCTGTTATGAACACTAGTACAAAAATAGTTGAGTCTCTGCTTTTTTGTATGTATATACCCAGAACCGAGAATTGCTGGATTAAATGTTATTCTATGTTTAATATTTTGAGGAATTGCTGCATGGTTTTCTGCAGTGGCTGCACTATTTTACATGTTCACCAGCAACACACAAGGGTCCCAATTTCTCCACAGCCAACATTTGTTTTTCTCTGTGTGCTTTTTTTTAACAGCCATTCTAACAGGTATGACTTCCATCCTGATTTTGAGTGTGCAATTCTTTGGCTCTTCGTTATCATCGTAGTAAATACACATACCTCTAAATAATACATTGCTCAATTTTGCAAGTTTTAAAACTTTACTCCATTTCCGGAAGAGTTAGGCAGGATGGGATGTGCAGGCCCCAGCAGCAGTGATTTCTGGCTTTTTTGCAGGGAACTGGAGGAGTGGCTTTTGGGTGCACAAGGCAGAAGGTGGCCCTCAGGATTCTCAGGTGGGGGCCTGAGAATCCTGTGCTTGTTAGACCTGCAGCCTCACTCCCAGAGGCCTTTGTGGGGTCTCCTGGAACTCAGAAGAGGCAGACTGTGAATGAAGGTGCTCAGCTGCAGTGGGCTGAGGGATGGAGGGGAAGGGAAGTGGCGGCGTCCACAGTCGGAGCCTCTCACCACCGCGAAACACGACAGAGGAGCCGCTCCACCCACGTGCGCCATCTGCCGCATGGTCGCCCTTCCGCCTCGTTCTATTGATAGGCTCTGGAAGAGTGTTCCACCTCAGCACAAAACAAGTTGAGTCCAGTAAAAATCCGGACTCAAAAAATCTGGAGCTCAGTGTACTCAGAGTCTTACCGTCAGGGGAAGAGTTAGGGCCAGGGCTTCTCCGCCCTTCCAGTGTGCCCCAGAGCCTAAGGGGTGGAGCTAGCAAGGAAGGTCAAAGGCATCTTGAGACAAGTGCCCAGAGGGAAAACGGCCCATGCAGTATGGCTCAGTGGAAAGACAAGTTCAGATCCTGACTCTTCCACTAACCTGCTGTGTGACCTGTGGGAAGTTACCTTTCTGAGCCTTGCTTGTTTCAGCTGTAAAGTGGAGATTCCTATTCTATTTGCAGATCAATTTGAGGACTAAAAAGATAATGTATGTGAGTTCACCAGTACAGTTCCTGCTGCATGCTGTTGCTTAGTTGCTTACTCCTATCCGATTCTTGCAACCTCATATAGACTGTAGCCTGCCAGGATCCTCTGTCCATGGGGTTCTCCAGGCAAGAATACTGGAGTGGGTTGCCCTTTCCTTCTTCAGGGGATCTTCCTATCCCAAGGATGAAACCCCCGTCTCCAGCTTTGGTAGGTGGATTCTTTACTGCTAAGCCACCAGGGAAGCCCTCCTGGTGTTTAGGAAGCACTTAATAAAAAATAATTACGTTCTTGTAATGGAATGCCACTCAGTAATAAAAAGGTATGAACTACTGATACAAGCAGCAACTGTACTTCCTGGGAGACACTCTTCCCAGTCCATCCATGGTTCACAGACAGGCTGCAGGGCAACGAGGGGTGTCACTCCACCCCTTTGACCTGGCAGTTTCAAGCAGGTGTGGGAGTTCTCTGGACCTCCTTGCAGCTGTGCTTCACTTCTTTTGTTCATGTTTTGACATACCTGTCGTGACCATGGCCACCTGTTTTCATAGTGGTGGTCACTGCAGCCACGATTCTAAGGCAAGAGGGCATCAGAGAGGGTGGGAGGGCAGAAGGGACCTATCTGATTCAAGCTCATTTTTGCTCGAGAGAGAAGAGGCCCAAGAAGTGGGGAGCCACTCATGTTCTATGGCTGGCTCCTTCTGCTCCCTCCACCAAGCAGAGGCTGAGCTCCCGGTGCTGTGTGTGAGCATGGACCCTGGGTGTCTTCCTTGAAGACTTCTGTGAGAACCCTTCTTTACCTGGCTGGCCACTGTTCTCCCTACACTGATCCTTTCCAGGTGGAAAGGACAGCTGGCCCCTTGTCGGGCTCAAGGGCTCATGTAAAGTCCCTAGAGTACTTCCAGAGTTGTGTGTGTGTGTGTGTAGGGGTGCAGGACACAAGGAGGTTTGGAAGACTGTCACAACCATGTTCCTAATCCCCAGAGGTCATAGGTTCCCTGGCATAGAGCTACTGCCACAATCTCCAGGGCTGAGCATGCAGGCCGGAGGGTGGCCCACGGACTGATTTCATCTGGTCCATGCAGCCATTGATTTTTGTTCTAATCGCATTAGTTGCCAAATGGAAAAAAGAAGAGATTTTTAACAAAACTCCAGGTTTGCAGCTTTTTTGACAAACTGGTAAATCTAGCATCATTACATCCGCCTTGCTGAAGGACAGTGGTTGTCTGGGGTTGACTCACAACTGCTTCTCTAATAATAGTGATAATAATGCTGATGATGATCTTAATAATAATAACAATAACTAACACTTGGGGAGCTCTGCTGATGTGCCAGAAATACTTTGCATGCAATTCATTTGTCACATCCCCCAGGACCAACTTTGCCTATCTGGGGTTTTGGCCTGATGCCTACAGGCTTCAGTTTGCAGCCCTGTTCCAGAGGAAGAGGAAGAGCTTGGAGGGAGGAACCTGGGGCTCTGGTGCCTCTTTTAGGCTGCCACCCTGGGCTAATGGGAGAGTGTATCTCCTTACTGCTGCACCAGCCCCTTTCCAGGTCCATGTTAATCTCATTTCTGCAACTTGGCAGCAGCCATCACACTTCACACTACCTCATCCCACTGCCCACTGTTGCTTCCAAACCCCAGCAACCTTTTTGATTTGGTTCTCAGGAGGGTGGAGGAGCACCTTGATCAGGGCCTTGTCAACTTGTTAGATATAACCGCACCAGAAGACTCAGGGAGGTGGGGGAGGGCTTGCTGGGTGTTGGTTTATTACTTCAAGGGGCCTTGGAAGGTAAAGTCTTGATGAAATTTCATGTTGGAATGCAGCCTTGATTTCTGCAAAGCATCTGATGAAATGCCTCAAGTCCTTACACCCAAGCTGAAGAAATGTGGGCAAGTTGATGATGGACTAAGTGGATTGAAAAAAAAACCTTTTTTTAATTGGAATATAGTTGATTTACAATGTTGTGTTAGTTTCAGGCAGGTGTACAGCAAAGTGAATCATATATATATTGCAGGCAGGTTCTTTTTCATCTGAGCCATCAAGGAAGTCTATGTGTATTTATAGGCAGGAGACTGCCAGTAACTATCACTCTGATGGAGATCAAGTTCATCATGGTGCATTGTTATGGAGAAATGAAGTACAAGGCCAAGTGTTTTCCCCAGTTAAAACAGGCGTGTGCCCTTCTCATGGGCAAACACTAGACTCTGTTGTCTCCTGGGTCAAAGGGAGATGGCAGGTGAAAGATCATAGGGTCTCAGTCCCCCGTGGACACTCAGGGATTCGGCTGAAGCCAAGATAATCCCTGGATGAGGAGAAGAAAAGGAGAAACAATTGTGATAAAGGAAAACAAACTGGAGTTAGAAGAGGAAAGGGACAGGGGAAGGTAGTGTTGACTATAAAGATGCAAAATGTTGGGAGTTGCGAGCTCAGTTTTATTTGGGGCAAAATGAAGACTGCAGCCTGGGAGACAGCACCTCAGATAGCTCTGAGAAACTGTTCCAAAGAGGCAGTGGAGGAAGGTCAAAATATGGGATTTTGGTAAAGGGGGAGTTCAATGCACTCAATCGCTTGACAAAAGATTTTCTGCTAGTCACGAGGAGCTGATGTCACCATGAAGGGATTCAGCGCTTTTCTAGATATGAAGAGATGCAAGGATCAGGATCATGAAATCAGTTCCTGAAAATATCTATCTGAAGACCTGTTCTACCAGTTTCCCTAAAGCACAGAGTGCCTCACTCTCCACCCTGAGGTCCTTATGAGGATGTTGAAGTTCAACAGCTGCAGCAGCACAAGAATCAATCTGCAGAAGCAGATGGCAAATGCCCTTGGCAAGCACCAATTTGTAGTTGACAGTGATGGGGAGGGAATGAGGGAGGCATGGAGAGTCTCTCTAGCCTTGCCCTTTTATGGGGGGGAGGGTGTCCAGGGGGCTGGCAGTGTTCCAGAAGTGACTGCTGGGGCTACAGAGGAAGGAGTGGGTGACTGTGACAAGGGAAGCGGCAGGCACTGCCCCTCACACCCACTGGAATGTAGAATTTTAACACCAAACAATTCCCGAGCTCCCCAGCATGGAGGGGGCTGCTGCTGGTGTACTTCCTGCAGTCTGGGAGCAGCTCTGGCTCTGGCTGAAGGGGCTGGAAGCCCGTTTGTCTCCTGAGAGCTCAGGAGAACTGTGTGCCTGTTTACTCTCATATATTAAGAGGGGCAAGTGGAATATTTTGCCTGGAGTGAGAAGTGGAATTTTTCTCTGGAGCTCTAGTCTCTGGGTTCTTGGTATGCAGCAGATGCTCGATAAGTGCTGAGAAAGGAAAAGAATGAAGCCTGAGTGGGAGTGAGTACTAACAGTTCAGAGGGACTTGGAAGCCTGTTTTGAAGGTGGCGAGGGCAGGAGGAGCCAGCCTCACCCCTTGAACAGATCACACAGCCCTCTTACAGTTATTCACGTAATATGCTCACATGGTTAAAAAGATCAAGTGGTACACAAGGCTTATCATGAGAGCAATCGATCCCTGCCCTTTCCTGTCCCGCTCCCCACTCCCCAGAGGCAACACTGTAGTAAAATGACCTCCCCTCAGAGATCATTTTTTAAAATAAATATTTAGGAGTCCCTTGGACTGCAAGGAGATCCAAAAGTCCATCCAAAAGGAAATCAGTCCTGAATATTCTTTGAAAGGACTGATGTTGAAGCTGAAACTCCAATACTCTGGCCACCTGATGTAAAGAACTAAGACCCTGATGCTGGGAAAGATTGAAGGTGGGAGGAGAAGGGGATGACAGAGAATGAGATGGTTGGATGGCATCACCGACTCAGTGGACATGAGTTTGAGTAGACTCCAGGAGTTGGTGATGGACAGGGAGGCCTGGCGTGCTGCAGTCCATGGGATTGCAAAGAGTTGGACACGACTGACAGACTGAACGGAACTGAATCATTACTATTTTTAATTAATTTTTGGCTATGCTAGGTCTTTGTTGCTGTGCTCGGGCTTTCTCTAGTTGCGATGCGTGGGCTTCTTAGTGCGGTGGCTTCTCTTTTTGCACAGCACGGGCTCTAGAGTGCGCGGGCTTCAGCAGCTGCATCACCAAGTCTCAGTAGTGGTGACACGAGAGCTCGGTTGCCCCTCAGCATGTGGGGTCGTCTCAGACCAGGGTTCGAGCCTGTGTCCCCTGTATTGGCAGGTGGATTCTAGCCACTGAACCACTGGGGAAGTCCAGCCCTCAGGGATATTTATTGCAGCATTAGAAATATCTAACTTCATGATAGAAAAGCATTGGAAATGACCTAACCGTCCATCAAAGGGTCAACGAATGCTATACCACAGCAGAAAAAACAATGAAGAACCTCTTTATGTACCAATTTACAGTGATCTCAGGATATATGAAGCATAAAAAGAGATACAGGTGTGTTTGTATAGCATGCTATCAGTTATGCAAAAAAGGGGAAAAAAGATATATATGTATCATCATTTTTATAAAATGCTTAGGAAAAACCTGGTACATTTGAGTAGAGAGCTGAGAGAGTGAGGAATAAAGTGTGCATGCATTATATACACAGAATCATTTGTTAGGGAATGAGTGAAACTGGTTATATTTTTTGCCTCCCAGGGGAGAGATCGTGTTGGCTAGGAAATGGGTGGGAGGCATTCATTCATCCTCCTTTATGTAATTTATATGACTTACTTTTCAAAAAACATTTAAGGACCTCTTGTGGGGATAGAATTTAGGGTGATCCCAATGCTCCCAGCCTGCTGGAGTTCACATCTCCTGCCTCCCATGGCAAGGTGATGGGAGATTACTCCCATGATTGTGCTGTGTTATAGAAGACTCTTTCTTGGCAGTCTGGAGTCAGAGTCTCTCTTTATGGGATTGATAGAATCAGTGGCCATGTTGGAGAAGCCCTCATGGTAAGGAACTGTGGCCTCTAGGGACTTTAGGTGCCCTAGAAGCCAGAGGATGACTGCCAGCTAAGAGCCAATAAAAAGCAGGGGTTTTCGGTCATACAACCACAAGGAAATTAATCCTGCCAGCAACTTGAATGAGTTTGGAAGATGATTCTCTCTTAGTCAAGTTTTAGATAAAACACAGTTCCAGCTGGTGCCTTGATTTCAGCTTAGTGAGACTCTATAGAAGATTCATGCCCAGACTCCTGACCCAGGGGAATTGTGAGATAACAAACATGTTGTTTTAAACTGTTAAGTTTATGGTGATTTGTTATGCAGCAATGGAAAACAAATATATTCTTTGAGCTGTTTCTTCTGGTATTTATCTTCATATATCTAAGTAATGTGCTTATATTTCTTTCCTTGATCTACCAAATTTAGAATTTATCCACTGATGTTCTGATATGGCAAAGATTTCTTCTCTTCTCATGCCCTTTCTTCCCCTTCCCCTTGCAGGATAATGGCTTTGATACTTTCAGTTAATATCTGTAGTCAATGTTTAATTATTGTACTGTGTAAATATTGTTTATAGCAGATCAAGTAATATGCATTGATTATATTTCTTATCTTCCTTTGTTTATCCTGGGATAAAAAATGATCTCATTTTAAAATTTTTACCTAGTGCTTTTTTCAATGGAATGGCCGCTCCAGGTGCTACAGCAAGAAGTGCCTTGGCTTGGCAACTGCTCTGTGGGTTGCTTGGAGGTGAGAAACTATGTTTAATGGATATTCATTCATCATGGCTTAGAAAGATGGAATGCTTTCAGGCCATTCTTATTGGAAAAAGACAGTGAACCTTTAAAGTCAAAAGTACAGACAATAATTTCAGGTGGCACTACAGTTTTGCTTTATTCCCAAAGGTGATTTGACGAAGCAAGGTTGTTAAAGAAATTTAAAAGTATGTTTTTAAAAAGCAGCACAGTGAAATGTACAACCCTAACTCAGGAAAGCCCGTTTCCTGTCCCTGGCCTATATTGCCACACTTGGCTATAGTTAGCCCCTGAATATAGCTGCATTCTGCTAGCCTGAATCCTGCCACGGGGAGCAACTGAGGTTTGTCTCTGGGACGCAAGGATACTTTGTCGGTGTTGCTCTGTCACTCAGTCATGTCCGATTCTTTGCGACACCATAGTCTGTAGCATGCCAGGTTTCCCTGTCAACTGCAGCACAGTTGGCTTCTCTGGGCTTCACTATCTCCTGGAGTTTGCTCATATTCACGCCCATTGACTTGATGATGCCATCCAACCATTTAATCCTCTATCGTCCCCTTGTCTTCCTGCCCTCAGCCTTTCCTTGCATCAGGACAGTTTAGCATACACAAATTAATCAATGTAATATGCCATGTTAACAAACTGAGGAATAAAAACATATGAACATCTCAAGAGATGTATAAAAAGCTTTTGACAAAATTAACATCGATTTATAACAAAAATTCTCAACAACATGCATACAGAGGGAACATACCTCAACATAATAAAGTCTGTATAAGACAAGCGCACAGTGACTACCATACTCAAAGGTGAACAGCTGAAGGCATTTTCTTTAAGATCAGGAACAAGACACAGATGCTTGCTCTCATCGCTTTTATTCAACATCATGTTGAAAGTCCTAGTCGCACCAATCAGACAAGAGAAAGAAATAAAAGGAATCTAAACTGGAAGGGAAGAAGTAAAACTGTCATTGTTTGCAGGTGGCATATTATATACAGAAAATCCTAGAGACACCACCAAAAAATTACTAGAACTCCTCAGTTAATTTGGTAAAGTTGTAGGATACAGAATTAATGTACATAAATCTGTTATAGTTCAATACTCTAACAATGAACTATCAGAAAGAGAAATTAAGAAAACAATCCCACTTATAAAATACTATATTATTAAAATAACTTTATTTTTGTAATTATATTTTGAAATCAAGAATTACGATTCCTCCTGCTGTATTCTTCTTTCTGAATATCCCATTGTGTGTTCTGGGTCTTTTACGGTTTTATATGAGTTTTAACATTCATTTTTTAATATCTGTAAAAGTTGCCAGTATGATTTTTGATGGAGATAGTATTGAATCACTTTGGGCAGTATGGACATTTTAATAGTATAAAGTTTTTCAATGCCTGAACACAGAATGTGTTTTCCTTTATTTCTGTCTCCTTACACTGCAGGGGAGATTGAAGCTGTAATTCTAGGGGAAAAAAATCTGGCCTTTGAGGTGACATAAATCTTACTCAAATCCCAGCTCTACCAGCTAGTATTTGTCAGAACTTGGGCCAATTCTCCTCTTAGTCACAATTCTTCTTTTTATAAAACAAGGATAATAATAACTAAAAAGGATTTAGAGGAATAAATTGAGATAATACTTGCCAAGGTATGCAAAGTAGTGTAGTGCTTGACATACAGCAGGCAGTAGATATTATTATCATAGTTCAACAGATGTTTTCAATGCCATTTAGCTCTGTAGAAATACCTGCTACTCAAAATATGACCCATAGACAGCAGCGTCCACCAGAGGACTTGTTTACAAAGTCCCCAAACTACTAAATCAGAGGCTACGTTTTATGCTAAATGTTTCATATGCATATTGAACTTGGATAAGCACTGGTCTAAACCACCTTAGATTACAAGTGGGGTTCCTGTTTATATATTTACCTTTTCCCTTATAAAAAAAATATTCATTTACCTTCTTTCCCCCATTCTGGACATGTAAATGCTTAGGACAATATTATTGGGTAAAAATGTTCATTTTGATGAAGAAGCATTCACCATGGCTGTGAAGAAACTTGAATCTGTGGAATGAAATTGGATGGAAAATGTATAAATTAAGTGTAAATTAGCTGTCTGCCTCTATTAAAATATATCTGCTTTATTATCCCCTAAAAAATATTCACCTACTTTTCTATGCACCTTGCTCCTTCGGTTCTGGCAAATGCTTAACAGCATAATTTCGGACTGGTGAGACCTATCATTTAATGATTCGATCCCATTTTTCCCCTGGTGGTCTCCCTCCTGGAAACCATAAGCTTGTTCTCCAGCCTGCTGCACAGCTGTCATCCAGGCCCTTGCATTCATTGCTCTTCTCAGTCCCAGCTCTGCTGTTTCCTTGGGCCCATACCTTCTCTCTTGTTTTACAGCCTTGTTTTGGTGGAGTACATTCTCCAGCAGCTTCTTATGACAGGGTACATGGGAGGCCAATTTGATTGAGTCTGTTTACATCTGAAAAATCTTTTTTTCCTGCTCTCTCACTCCCTGAGAGAGGCTGAACATAGACTCCAGGTTGAAAATAATCTTTTCACCCTGAGGACGCTAAAGGCATTGTTTCCTTATCTCCTGGTTTCTAGTGCTGCTGAGAAATGGGTGCTATTCTGATTCCTGTTTCTCTTATTATTGTGTCCTATTTGAGCTTTCATGTCCAAACTTTTTGGATCTTCTCTTTATCATTGGTGTTCTGACATTTCAAAATTGGTTGCAAGTATTTTTTTCACTTGTAATGGTAAACTCTCAACTGGCCCTTTCAATATGGAAATTCATGCCCTTCTGTTCTAGGAGTATTTATATAGATATTTTAAAATTATTTCCTCCCACTTATCTTCTTTATCACTTCTTTGATTCTTTAAATTTTTAAAAAGTCTCATTTGTCCAATTTTCTCTCTTTGTCTTTTAGTTTTCTTTTCTGGAAAGTTTCCCTTCATTGAATTTTAATTTCAACTACTATGTATATTTTTAATCTCCAAGAATTATTTCTTGTTTTCTGATTATTTCCTTTCCCATAAGGGCAATGTGTGCTCTTGCTTTTCAGAATTTTCACTAGAATTCGCTTTGAAATTGCCCTCTGGTCCCTGCCTCATCTCTGAGATGCTCTGACACCTACCCTGCCTGCTTCTGTTTTGATCTCTTTCTCATGTTGGAGTCTTTCCTCAACTCTTTCCTCCACTAATCCTTGATTATCGGTTCATATTTCCAAAAGACTCTATAAAGTGGATTGAAAGTTCTAAATGCTTGGGTGGAACATGAAAACCAGTGGGGCTTTTTACATTGGAAATTGTCAAATGTCAGTATTTAGAGATCTTTTTCTCTGGGGTGGTTCAGCTACTCAGGAGGAGAATAATCTAATTGCTTGCCTGGGAGCAGGATGTGTGTAGCAGGACCTGAAAATGGACCCAGAAACCCATTGTGCAGTGTTTAGACTGCAGTTCTGAGCCTCTCTCCACCCCTCGCTTTGACTGGTCTGCCCAAATTTGGAAATTTCCCTCTGCTTCACCAGAGAACAAGGCTTAGATGTCTTGCTCGGGTAGGGGAGAACAAATCATGTGACCTGGCCAGCTGTACAGGGCAAAGGAGGGTTTCTGGAGAGTCTTGCTCAGTGTAGAAGCCCACACCAACCTCCTCTTCCCACCCCCATCCTTGCCCACAGCTTTCTGTGCCTGTTTTTCCACGTGCTAAGCATCCCCAGTTTTCTGCTGGGCAAATGTGCTCCCTTCTCATCTGGAGCCTCCTTTGCAGGCATCTCAGCTCCTACCTCCCTCTGCTAATTTTCCTTCTCCATCTGCTTTCTGTCTTCCAAACTTTGTCAAAAATCTGTCTATAATTGTCTCCTCTCGAATCCTCTAAGTCTTTGGGTTTATACTTTCAGAAAATGCATTTGCTTTCATTTCAGTGGAGTTTTCAGAGAAAGACAGGATAAATATTTGTAGTCGTGTTTGGGAGGAAACATATTTCTTGTTCCTTGGCCTGGGTTCCAGGGCTTCTCTGTCAACTCCTGGTAGCTGAGCTCTTGGGGGGTCAGGATAGCTGCTGGCCCAGGACCAGAGTTGCCTTCTGGATGATATACTGTCTTTGGAGTCTCACATCAGAAAGTTAGAACCTGGAAGAAATAAAATACCACCTCGGCTCTCACCCTGGGGACATTGTGACATTGTTTAGCAGAAGCCAGAAGCCTTTCTCTGTCAGGGCCACTTTTAGGCACACTTGTGTCCCATGGCAATGACAAGGTTGCTCAGGAATATCCTAGCCTGCGCTTGGGGTGGCAGGTGGAGCCGGACAGGGGAAGATGGCCCCAGAGCAGGTGATGTGAGGGATCCTGGCAGCAGGTGGTAGTGAGGCTGGAGAGGCAGGAAGCTGACAGCCCTCAAACACTCAGCTGTCATGGGGAGGCAGGGGTCCCAGACAGCAGGCACTTGGTACTGAGTCAGGCACATATGGCAGGAGGCAGGGCCAGCCATTTGGGCTGACAAACAGCTGTTCCTGAGGAGGTCCAACCTCTGGGAACCAGCTTTAGCTAGAGGACCGAGGCTAGAGTTGGGTGAAGTGGAATGCCTATTCCCAGGGGATGGCTCAAGGCATGGATGCTGAGGCATATTGTGTTAACAGAGGGGACAATTCTTGAGACTGAAGTTATAGGAAGAGGAGGGACAAGGGATGAGGGTCCTGGAATCCGAGCTGAAATAATAGCAAGTCAGACAATCAGGTCTCCTTGGGACAGACCATTCCTGAGCACATGTCTGTTATCCTGGAGGTGGCGTCAGGTGGGCACAAGGCCATGGGAGCCAGTAATTACAGAGGAGTCTCATTCACCAGCAGGACCTGGATGCAATCAAATTGCTCCTCGCAGCGGATCGTTCTCCGAGTGGGAGCAGACGTTGACCTCTCACTAGCTCTACAGCAGAGCAAACAGGTGGGAGGTGCACCTTCCTCTGCCTGTCACTCCCTTGAGCAAGCTCCATGGACCCCCCGGGGGTGGGTTTGAGCCCTGCCCCTCCCCAATGCACCCCCGGGGGTGGTCCCACCCAGGTCCTGCCACCCACTAGCTGCCCCAGTTTCGGGGCTGAGCCCAGCTGAGTTCCACGATCTCACTGTCTCCCTCTCCCCATAGACCCTTCCCTGTTACCACATGAGTCCTGGTGACACCCATGACTGCAGGACTCCCAAGCCATAATTTATAATCCCTTTCAGCAGGTTTCGCTGCCCTTAGGACCTCAGAGCAACAGAAAAGTAAAAGGATGATCCCCTTCAGCGATACTTGGATGATGGGAGGGAGACCCTGGGTTTCAGCTTTCCTGAGCTCAGTGGTGGTCCTGAGAGCCTGGCCCTGGCCCAGCCCACCACGTCTCCTACCTGTGGCAGGTGGGGGGGGCGGGAACGAGTCGCCTCTGAAGCCCCCTCATGGGTACGAGCTGGGGGAGGAAGCCTCAAAGGGAAAGACTGAGAGGAACGTCTTCACCAGGCCCTGCTGGGCGTTTCAGTACATCCTGCAATACGAGAACCAGACCGGCTCTGTTATTTCCTTTGATTAAACTTCTGTTTTCCCTCAGCCCACTGGATCCATCTTTCACTTATTTAATTCCAACTGTAATAAAAACTCTATTGAACTGCACACGAACACAATATGAGGCTGGGAGGCAAACAGCAGGCCTGGGAGGGTGGTAATGAGCAGAGAGGAATCCACAGGGCTTTGTCATCTTTATATGCTCTGGTGCAGAGCATATGAAGTCTGATCACACTTTGACTCAGAATGCGGGGATGGGAGACGCACTCAGTACAAGCTGGGGGCTTGGGGCGGGGGCAGGGGAGAGAACTTTGAGGACCTTGCTGATAGCTAAGTGTTGTCCTTTTCCTCAGTCACAGCTCCCCTCCTTACAGCTTGGCTTTCTCCAGGTCCTGGGCCTCCACCCAGCCTGCAGGCCACATACCAGGGCCCTGTGAAACAGTCCTCAGGCCCCTTAAAAATACTGATCTCTTTAGACTGAAACTACATGCTCTTGAGAGTCGCTTGGACAGCAAGGAGATCAAACCAGTCAATCTCAAAGGAAATCACCCCTGAATATTCATTGGAAGGACTGATGCTGAAGCTGAAACTCCAATACTTTGGCCATCTGATGTGAAGAGCCAACTGATTGGAAAAGACTCTGATACTGGGAAAGATTAAGGGGAGGAAGAGAAGCGGGTGACAGAGGAAGAGATGGCTGGATGTTGTCACTGACTCAATGCACATGAGTCTGAGCCAACTCCAGGAGACAGTGAAGGACAGGGAAGGCTGGCGTGCTGAGGTCCACGGCGGTGCAGTCAGACACAGCTGATCCACTGAATGACAGTAACAACAGCGCGTGCTCTGACCTACCTCCCAAGCCTCTAACCAAATTGTCGTTCCTCTTCCAGCTTCTGTCTTTGAGGCTCGTTTCTCTGTCTGGCCTTGCTCCACACCCACAGACCCACACTCATAGGTGATGTTCCAGCTTTGACTTCCTGAGTGTTTGGTCCCTTCTGGGCCACCATAGACTTCTTCCCTGGACAATTATTCCAGCCTTCCTGGTTCACCAGAATCCCGCAGTTGGTTCAGGCATGCTTGACTGTTGCCCAGCCTGGTTATGGGGGTCTCTGAAGGAGCGATGGCTGCCTTGGTCAACACCCTTCTGTGTTGGCAGAGCCTGACACCCCACCAGCCCCCACCAGATGCAGCTTCCCTAGGGGGTCTGGGTAAGAAGGACTGTTTTATTCCAGGGGCCTAGGAGATGCTGGAGATGCCCTCTCAGACCAGCAGTTCCCAGAAGAGGACAGAATCCAAAGGAGAATTCCCAAATGATGAGAAGTGGTATGCACAGGAATGGACTCAGCCTTGACCAAGCCCCAGTCCTCCTCTGGAGTAGGACCTGGAGGCCCCATGCAGGGCCAGACATTAACCCTGGGGTCGTGGGATCAGGGGAAGCTCCCGGGTTCCCACAGGGGCTCCTGAACCATCAGGGTGTTGGGGCCCAGGCAGAAGACATTAGCGCAGAAGCTATTTGCCAACATGTGTGAATGTATTTCAACATTTTACCAACAGGTACAGCTGTACCGGTGCATACCAGCTGGTTAGCAGTCCTGGTTGGTTCTGCTGAATGACAGTTGGGTAGAAAAACAGGCCTCAATTATAAGACTCTTTTGTGGAGGCAGATGCTTTGTCTGAAGGCTCCCTTGGAGCCACATTCCCTCAAGGCTTCCCCAGGGAATGGTTATGTTGCTGACCTCATTTTTCTGGTCTTGTCCCTGTTTGTCTTTTCTGAGAGGGATGGGGGTGTGAAGGGAGCGGTACAGCAGAGTCAAAAACTCAGGTTCTGAGGTCAGACTATCCTGGGTTTGACAGCTATATCATAAGCTGTGTGACCTCGGGAAAGTTGCTTAACCCCTCTGAGTCTAAAACATGAGACTTAGAACACCTCTCTCCCTAGTGGGTCCATAAGGGTTCATCATGTTAAAAGCTGGTGTAGAGTCAGTGCTTGATTAATGGTAACTAATATTATTTAAAATTTTTTAAATTCATTTCTGGTTTGTTGCTGTGTGCAAGCTTTCTCTAGCTGTGGCGAGCAGGGGCTGCTCTTTGTTGTAGCATGGTGTTTTCCCACTGTAATGGCTTCTCCTGTTGTGGAGCACTGGCTTAGCTGCCCCGAGGGCACGTGAGATCTTCCCATACCAGGGACTGAACTCATGTCCTCTGCGTTGGCAGGTCAATTCTTAACCACTGGACCACCAGGCAAGTCCAGCAACTAACACTATTGTTACTAATAGGACTCTGATGTATCAAGCTGACAGTTTACCCCTTGCCCACCTGATCATGCCTATATTGAGGCCCTGCAACTCCTGGGAGCTTGCCACATGACACGCACTGTTCAAAAATGAGCACTATAGGTTACATACTAAGTGCTATGCAGAGCTTAAATAAAAGAACGAGGTACTGGCCATTCACCCCTCACTTCCCTCACACCAGCCCCTCTGCTATCTTGCATTGGGATACCCCTATCTATTATGGTTTGTGATCCTTGTTCCCACATAGAAGCCGAGAGGGAGGAGGACCCATGTCACACAGCGTGGTGCCTACACAAAAAGGCAAGGGGCTGTTGGCACAGAGGGGGCTTTGACCCTCCTCAAAGGTGATCCATCCTTGGGGAGAGGGCTCGTCACGGCTGAGGCAGGGGGTGGTACAACAGGGTTCCTGAGCACAAGCCAAGGACAGGCCTTGTATTTGGGTATGGTGGGGCTAGCCTGAGGGTGGGGGTGAGCAGGCTCTCTCTGCCCTGAGGACAAGAGGTCTATGGTTCTTTGGGTGACAGCCAGACATTCACTTCATGGAACAGGCTCTGTCCATTGGATTCTCCAGGCAAGAATACCGGACTGGGTTGCCATTCACTCCTTCAGGAAATCTTCCCAGGCTAGGGATCAACCGGTGTTTTCTGCATTGCAGGCAGATTCTTTACCCGCTGAATCATGGGGGAAGCTGTTTCAAACGGACATTTAGGTTAGAGTTGTTTTTCTTTTTTTAAAGAGTTTTTCAAATGCACGCACTTTAGTGGACCATCTCATCCTTCTTCCCATCTACCTATCTAACGTTCAAGGAGGGATCATGACTCAGATCTGGTCACCCTGATGAAACTGACATGGTACAATCTGCCATGTCTGAAAGAATAAAAACCATATGGCTGGCAGCACTGCACTTATAAACTCAATGTTGTTGTTGGTAATAGGGATGAGAAGGCTTCTCGTACCTTTGAAATGGAGATAATTACTTGATTTTCTAACACTGATAATTTGTAAAACAATATTTGTACCCATTGCCTGAGGCTGATGTCACAAGTCGATACATCATTTTAGAGATGCCCTCATCACGGCCTGCCTGCCCACCTGTGTCCTCGGTGTGGTGCACCTGCAGGGAGGCAAGCAAGATGGTCCACGTGCACACAGAGCCGGCCTGCTTCTCCCATGAGGGATGTAAATAGATGAGGCTGCATTTTCTACTTGTCAACCACTAAAGCTTAATTGGGCCAGAAATACTCTCTTGGTTCTTGATTCTCGGAGACAGATCTCAGCCTTCACTAAGCATCTGTGGTGCCCGGAAGGGACGAGTGAAGTTCTGTGGGCTGGAGGCTTTGAGAAGGAGATTTTTACCTCTGTGCCAATTATGTGCATGGCATTTGGTTTTCTTTGTCTGAACCATCACATCTGAACCTCTGGCCCTGGGGCTGACATTCTGTGTACATCTTAGTTCCCAGCACTGCTGCTGCTGTGTCCCAAAGGGAAGCCAGTGATTGAAGCCTGATCCTGCAGGCATTCGAGTGAAGGTGGGGCTCAGACCTGGGGAGGCCTCCAGAGGCAGGTGAGGGGAGACCTGAAGAGGTGATGATCTTGGATCTTGCAAGGAGGTGGAGGCAACAGTGAAGGCATGAGCACTGAGGCACGGAGTTATCTGTGGAGGACTCTCTGTGTATTACAATGGTCAGGGTGGACCCTGATCCTGCCATCTGAGAGGGGAGACAGGCGGATAGCAAACTCATAGACTTGGTGGTGTCTGGTGGTGAAGTGGGCTTTGAAGAAAAACAAAAGAAGGTAATGGGAGAGAGAGGGAGTAGGAAGCTGGTTTGAAGGTGGCAGAAATAGTGGCAGGCCTGAAGGGCACTGCCAGACTAGCAAGGTGTTTGGAGGACAGGGGAGAGGGCAGTTAGCAGGCTGTAGTTCTGGGAATGGGATACAGGCTGGAGAGTTATGGGCTTGATGGGCAGTGTGGGGTCCTTACTGACGTTACCCATAGGCCAGGGAGGGTAATGCCAGGTGTTTGGATGAGCCCTCTACTCTGTGAAGGAACTGTTACTTTATTCCACCCAAACTCTCCAAGTCAGCCCAGAGATGTCCATCCATGACAGCATCCCATGAGCCCACCACTACTTAATGTAGGAGCGAACTGAATCCAGAGAAGAGAAGTGACTCACTCAAGGCCACTGGCTCAGAGAGCTGCCTTTGCCCCGGGAGTGGGAGGAAAGGTGCTGCTGGTCTGGCTCATCTTAAGAAGGTGGGGAGGGAGGGGAGTGGCTGTCCTGGGGCCTGGGGATAGTTTGGGATGGGGGTACAGCTTGGTGTTGCTTGGGGTGAGCTTCCCCATTGGACAAGAGGACCTGCCCCGGTCACCTGCCCTCTGCCCTTTGCCTTCCTTAATTCTTGCCTTTTCCTCTTCTCTCTAAAGCCCCTTCCTACATTTCCCACCTGAGGGCCCATGGGTATGGTATGGTGGGTCCAACACGTGACTGCATTCCTTTGGCCCCTCTGTGAGCAAACTCCCAGATTCTGGGACTTTTCTGAGGGGAAGTTCTGCTAGGAAATGCCAGCCCCACCCTGGGCCAAGGAGGAGCCTGTCCTTGGTGAGTCTGCAGCCCTGCGTGAATGGAGCAGAGTTTCAGGGGTGTGCATATTCCTGGCAGGTAGAGGATCAGACTGTTTCCCACAGGGGCCATTGAACAGAGGACTGACTCTGGTAGAAACTTCCAGTGCCTTGAAGGGCCGAAGAATTGATTCTTTTGAACTGTGGTGTTGGAGAAGACTCTTGAAAGTCCCTTAGACTGCAAGGAGATCCAACCGGTCCAATCTAAAGGAGATCAGTCCTCGGTGTTCTTTGGAAGGACTGATGCTGAAGCTGAAACTCCAATACTTTGGCCACCTCATGCGAAGAGCTGACTCATTGGAAAAGACTCTGATGCTGGGAGGGATTGGGGGCAGGAGGAGAAGGGGATTACAGAGGATGAGCTGGTTGGATGGCATCACCGACTCGATGGACATGAGTTTGGGTGGACTTCAGGAGTTGGTGATGGACAGGGAGGCCTGGCATGCTGCGGCTCATGGGGTCGCAAAGAGTCAGACACGACTGAGCAACTGAACTGAACTGAACTGAAGGGCCTTATTAATGCTGCCACAGGCCAAAGACAGGATGTCACTGGCATCGTATCTGCCCACTGGGGTGATCCTTCAATCCACACGAAAGTTGCAAATCCTCTCTTTTGAGACATTCATTAGCCTTCCATTAATGTAAGACAGAAGCTCACCCTGGAGCGAACAGGGTTCAGTTGAGATCTGGAGCCTTTCCTTCACCCACATGCGAGGGGCCCAGCGAATCATGACAAGGTCTCAGTCCTTCCTTATCAAAACAGCCAGATATCTGAATGCCAAACTTAAAAGGCCTTTGGAGGTTCGTTTACATCTTAGGCCTGTAATTGGAGAGTCCCATCACCGTGGGTCCAGCCGTGCCTCCGGCTTTATCCTCACTCCTCATTATGGCCTCACCCCAGCATGCAGAGAGTTCTTGTGTGCAGCAGCTCAGGGCTTTAATTAGCAGCTCTGGAACTAATTAACGCAATGGAGATGGCAAAGTTTCCCTAAGAATTATCCTTAGCAGGTTGTACTGGGGTATCTGAGGCAAGCGGTGCTGTTGTGGTGACCTCTCTGTCCCCAAGACAAGGACCTTGCTGGCCAGTGTAGGCAGCTGGGGCATAAGTGGGGAAGAGAAACCAAGGTGTGGTTCCAGTTGGCCAGCTCACTCAGACCTTCTTTCTCTTTATCTCACCCCAGGACTGTGCTCTTAGGACCCCAGTCTCCCGGGGTACAGAGAAGAGGGAGCAGGAGCCCGAGATTCTGTCTCCACTGTGGACAGAGGTGCAGCTCATGTTCTTTGCCACTGGCTCCTGCCCCAGCAACCCAGACTGGAAGAGGCTGTGGGGCAGGAACAGGGCAGGGCTTCTAAATATATTATTAGTTAAAGGCATAGAAGTGGGAATGGGAAAAAGGAAAAGGCCAGGACAATGAAAGGATAGGGTGTGTGTGAGACCACATCCTCCCGCCCTGACTCACTAGCACTCCAACACGCACACGCATGCAGCTGTGCACACACTGCATACACGGGTGTGCACACGCGCATGTACTCAGATACAGAGAGGGGGAAGGGAGGAGTGCGAAAAAAGACAGACAGGAGGATGGAAGGCAGTATGACAGGATAAACACTCATCCCTCAACAGTCACACAAGCTCTAAAAACACAGCAAATGTGGCCCCTTTATCAGTGCTTTTGAAATATGACTGTAGGTAGCAAACATCAAGAGTCTTCTAGGCTGGCCTGCTAAGAGCTGGGTAAAAGAGAGCTGCCCTGAAGCCATTCACAGTCTCTCTGGGGGAGAATGGGCCGTGGAGAGCTGAAGTAAGCCCTCTACATTCGAACAAGTTCTCATCTGAGTCCAACTTGTTTTTAAGTCCAACAAAGTTACCTTAGATACCCAACTAACACAATCTACTATATAGCATGGTATTGTAATAGGTTTATAATCATTTTCACACAAATAATACATAAAAACAAACACAAAAAATGAAGAAAACATTTAAAATTTTACAGCACAGCACCTTGAGAAGTACAGTACAGTACCAGTTACATCACTGATGCCTTTATGCTTGCTTCCAGACATCCTAGGCTGGAAATAAAGATACTGTACTCTATACAATACTGTATAGTAAAGTACACAAAAGCACAGCCACTTGTAGACGATGCATAGATGTGACAATGTACGCCAGACATGTGAACTAACTTACTTGATTGGACATGCATCTTGAAAGTTCTCACCTTGAAGGTTCGTATATAGGAAGTTTATTGTATGTTGAGTGCTGAACAAGTGAGGCTTAATCAACTGAAAACATGACTTGTGCATTGAAAAATAGCTTGTCTGTTTGCATTTTACTATTTTTGGCGTTTAGTTTTGAATTAGAGATTTATTTTTCAATTGAATCCTAAAGAAAGGTTTGGGTTTCAGTAGTTTTCTTGGGCTGGGAGAGCCTGGGGCATTTCATTCATTATCATGACACTGCAAGTGTCTCAAAGCCAAGGACAGGGTGGGGGAGTTGGGGGGGTGGCTGGGCTGAGTGTTGCCTGTCACCACCTTTAGGGTTCAGGTCATTGGTGGCCCCAGAATTTGAAAGGGGAAGGGGAATCACCTCATTTAGAATTACCTCCACTTTCTCTCATCTTGCAGCCAGGTGAGAAATAATTCCCGCCAATTATTTCATCTCTTAGAATTCTGTCAGCATGGGAGTTCCAAACAGCTTCTCATCTTACAAATACAGAACTCGCAGCACTTAGGCAGCCTTATTGCTCAGATGAGGTGTGCCAAATCTCTTCCCGGCTGACTGGAGGGCATCTCTACTCTTTAAAAAACCTGGGAGTATATAGTGATGCTGCATGTGCAAGAAGCTATGTGAATAAATCATAAGAGATTGCAGATTATGAATGTAATAAATACAGATTAACATACATTTTAAATAAATACAAATACATTTACAAATGTAATAAAAAACCCTAGTTAAAACTAGAGTTGGGACAAGTCTGAAGGGGACGCTCTCACGCCCCACCATACATCCTCAATTACTCCAAACAGGAAGAGATGTACACTTATATGTCACACAGGAAGGTCTTGCCTACTTTACTTTCTAGCAGAAAGAAGACAATTTGTCTTCATTGGAGAACAGTCAAGCCAATCAAAGACTGCAGCAGTCCAACCAATGAGAATCCTCCATACTTTGGACTCCTGGCTCCTCCAATGGACCCTTTGGTTCTTACAGTCTCTTCTAAACTCTTTCTGGTTTCTGTATAAAAGCAAGCTCCCCTTCCTTGTTCTCTGGATTTGTCTGTGGTCCACCATAGTTTGCAAACTGAGTGCAGAAGGCGGGGCTTTCCCGACCGGAAGTGACGTCTATGCTTGGCTGGCCGCGGTGTCCGCCGAAGCTCTCGGCAGCGGCTGAGGCGACTGAGTGGAAAATGGCTCGGATTTTTGCGGCTGTGGCGCCTTGGGTTGTGGTGGAGGCAGAGGCTCAGGCGGCGTGAGGTCTTGCTATTTTGGAAACTACAAGAGAAAACTAGATTGGGGAGGTTTGGATTTGTAAGTGGACATGGCTCAGATATCCAGCAACAATGGATTTAAGAAATGCTCATCTTCCCCTCCGGAATCAACAAGAACAAAAGATGTGGACAAAGAAGAAGCATTACAGATGGAAGCAGAGGCTTTAGCAAAACTGCAAAAGGACAGTCAGGTGACTGATAATCAGAGAGGCTTTGAGTTGTCTAGCAGCACTGGACAAAAAGCACAGGTTTATAATAAACAGGATTATGATCTCATGGTGTTTCCTGAATCAGATACCCAAAAAAGAGCAGTAGATATTGATGTAGAAAAGCTTACCCAAGCTGAACTTGAGAAACTATTGCTGGATGACAGTTTTGACACTAGGAAAACACCTGTATTGCCAGTTACTCCTGTTCTGAACCCTTCATTATCAGCACAACTCTATCTTAGACCTGCTGTTCAGAGAGGACAGTGGCCACCTGGATTATCTGGACCTTCCAGTTACACTTTACCTTCTATTTATCAGTCAACTTACAGTACTAAACAGACTGCATTCCAAAATGGCTTCAACCCAAGAATGCCTACTTTTGCATCCACAGAACCTATATATTTAAGACTTCCGGGACAGTCTCCATATTTTTCATATCCTTTGACATGTGCCACACCCTTTCATCCACAAGGAAGCTTACCTATCTATCGCCCAGTTGTCAGTCCTGACATGGCAAAGCTGTTTGACAAAATAGCTAGCACATCAGAATTTCTAAAAAATGGAAAAGCAAGGACTGATTTGGAGATAAATTCAAAAACTACAATCAGCAATCTGCAGGTATCTCCAAAGTCTGAAGATATCAGTAAGTTTGACTGGTTAGACTTGGATCCTCTAAGTAAGCCTAAGGTGGACACTGTAGAGGTAGAGGACAATGAAGAAGAGAAAAATGTACCAGATTTGCTAGCAGACGATCCTTGGGATGCTGTTCTTCTTGAGGAAAGATCACCAGCAAGTTATCACCTTGACAGAAAGGTGAATGGAAAATCTCTTTCTGGAGCAACAGTAACAAGAAGCCAGTCTTTAAATATTCGAACAACTCAGCCTACAAAAGTCCAGAGCCAAATATACCAGAGTGGAGAAAAACAAGAAAATGGTGACATCGAGGTACAGATGAAATCACTGGGAGCCCAGCTATTTTTTACTTTGTGGACAGAACATTGAGTTAATTTTCCAGATCTATTATTACCTTAATGTATGACTAAATAATTGATTATTATAATCTGTTTTTGCCACTGTCAATTGAAACTCATAACCTGCTTGAAAGGAAGGAACTAATACATGAAAGTCACTGTAAAAAGTATTTTTTTATTAAAAAAAAAAAAAGCAAAAAAAAAAAAAAAACTCCAAGTTGCAGTTCCTCTGGCTGTTTGTGAATAAGCTCATTTTTCCTGGTGAAATAACTGTCTACTGTATTATTAAATGGGACAAAAGCAATGCAACAACATTATTCTAATATGTATTCAATGATGTGTGTGTGTGTGTGTGTGTGTGTGTGTGTGTGTGTGTGTGTGAGCTTAATAGAAAAATTCATGTGTTTAGTTCAGTACTTTAACCCTCAGCTTAGGGGTCATTTAGTCTCCTTTACAGGCTCCTGTCATGCCCTACCCTCTGGGCTTGATCTATCTTGTCCTGGGTTGGGGTGTGTCCAGAGTTTGGATGCCAGTGCAGGGACCCTCTCCAAATTGGATCCAGGTTCTGGAACATGCCCCTGCTGTTCCTGAGCTCAGGGGTCTCTTGTAAGATGAGTTAGTAGTTAATTTTCATTATTGATGAAATTGTCTGATGACCTGGTTGTGTGGCAGTCCTGGGGCAGAAGCCTTTCTGTTTATTTTTTTTAACTAATTTATCTTTTAATTGAAGGTTAATTGCTTTACAGAATTTTGTTGTTTTCTGTCAAACCTCAACATTAATCAGCTATAAGTACACATAGGTCCCCTCACTTTTGAATGAGAGGAAGCCTTTCTTCACTATTGCCGGTCCCTTGTTTAATCTTTAAACACCCCTCCTTTCCCCTCCTCAGTCCTGAGACCCTGTGGCCAGTGGAGGACAGGTTTCTTCCCTAAGGATGTCTGAATGTTGCCTTATCTCCTGGAGGTAACCCCATGCCTGTTCACCTATACCTGTTTGCAGTGACATTATCTTCAGTTTGGGGGGATGTATCTGCTTGCCTGGGCTCTTCTCTGTGCTCAGCAGCTGAGCTGGGCTTCTTTTCTCTGCCTGTGCTTTGCCCACTGGGCCTAGTCCAGTCCTCTTTGGTTGGTACCTGATCCAGCTTTTGCGAGTCCTTCCTTCCTGGAGAATTAGATGCCACCTTCCTCATGCCTGAATCTGCAGCTCAGGTCTGATGATGCTGACGATGGCAACTACCACTGTGCATACATCAATTCTTTTTTCATTCTCTTATTAAAAAAATTCAAAAGAGAGAGACTAGTAACAAAGAGCCGTGTGTCCGTTACCTAACTTCAATAGTCATCAACTCATGGACAATCTTGCTTTTATTTTACTGACTTTGGTTGCTTCCTCATTTATTTACTGGCATATTTTAAAACAAATCCTAGGTGTCATCACATTTCAGTCATAAATAATTTTAGTCATTTTGAACTGACTTTATTTTTGTTCAGACACCAAGTTGTGTCTGACTCTTGTGACCCCACGGACTGCAGCATGCCTTGCTTCCCTGTCCACTATCTCCCACAGTTTGCTCAAATTCATGTCCATTGAGTCAGTGATGCTATCTAAACATCTCATCCTCTGCTGCCCCCTTCTCCTCTTGCCTTCAATCTTTCCCAGCATCAGAATCTTTTCCAGTGAGTTGTCTCTTTGCATCAGGTGGCCAAAGTATTGGAGCTTCAGCTTCAGCATCAGTCCTTCCAATGAATATTCGAGGTTGATTTCCTTTAAGATTGACTGGCTTGACCTCCTTGCAGTCCAAGGGACTCTCAAGAGTCTTCTCCGGCATCACAGTTTGAAAGCATCAGTTCAGTGCTCAGTTTTCCTTATATGGTCTAATTCTCACATCTGTACATGACTATGGAAAAGGCATAGCTTTGACTATATGGACCTTTGTCAACAAAGTGATGTCTTTGCTTTTTAATATGCTGTCTAGGTTTGTCATAGCTTTCCTCTCATAGCGTCTTTTAATTTCATGGCTGTAGTCACCATTCGGTTATTTCAGAGCTCAAGAAAATAAAAGCTGTCACTGCTTCCACTTTTTCTCTTTGCATTTGCCATTAAGTGATGGGACTGGATACCATGATCTTAGTTTTTTGAAAGAGATCATTATATATATGAGACTTTATATATACATATGAAAATATATCCATCATGTCCTTATCACAGCCAGCATAGTTAATTACCTTTCTACAATTATCTTTAACCAGTTGGTTTGTCCAAATCAGGAGCCACATGGCCTGCATAGTCGTTCATTTAGTTAAGTCTCCTTAGATGCCTCCATTCCTCTGTCTGTAACAACCCCCCTTCCCTCCCTTCCATGCTTTTGGTTTGCTAGAGAACCTGGGTGATTTGTCGAGTAGAACACTCCTTATTCTAGACTGGGATGAATGCTTCCTTATGATGTCATTTAATTTGTTCTCCCAGATTCTGTATTCTCTGTAAACTGTTATTTATTCTAGAAACTTGATTCATTTCAGGCAATGGTATATCAAGGACAGAGAGCCATTAGGAACAGACAACTGGGAGGAAAGGGATATTTTATCACTGACATTGTTTCAAATTGCTGGTGTCTGGCAGTAACAAAAAGCAGACTGACTTTTAGTTGGTTTTATTGGCTTAAAATTCTCTTCAGAGTAACATTGCACACAGGTGGACACTTGCCTCTCCCAACCTCTTCTTTGACAGGCCATTGGATTCCTTTTTTAGACAATAATATTTCAAAGGTGGTGCTCTGCACTTAAAATTGCATGACTGCATTAAGGCATCGGGTCTGGTTTGTTTCTTTCTGTTACCAAGTGTGTTCAAGTGATGCAACCTGATGGTTGTAGCAGCTCAGATTCATTATTTGTAAGGGCTGTGAAGTAGTGACTTTTCAATTTCATCATCTCTTCTGATTTATTATCTAATTATTACCTTCTATAAAGAAGGACTTCTCTCTTTTCAGTCAGTTATCTGAGTAAGGTGTTGGTGCCTTGAAAGTGAAAGTGTACGTGGCTTAGTTGTGTCCGACTCTTTGTGATCCCATGGACAGTAACCTGCCAGACTCCTCTGTGCATGGAATTCTCCAGGCCAGAATACTGGAGTGGGTAGCTATTCCCTTTTCCAGGGGATCTTCCCAACCCAGAGATCAAACCCAGGTCTCCTGCATTGCAGGCAGATTCTTTACTATCTGAGCCACTAGGGAAGCCCAAGAATACTGGAGTGAGTAGCCATGCCCTTCTCCAGGGGATCTTCCCGACTCAGGGTCTCCTGCATTGCAGGCAGACTCTACCATCTGAGTCACCAGGGAAGCTCTGTGATGGATTAGTGAAGTGAAGTGAAGTGATGTCGCTCAGTCGTGTCCGACTCTTAGCGACCCCATAGACTGTAGCCTACCAGGCTCCTCAGTCCATGGGATTTTCCAGGCAAGAGTCCTGGAGTGTGTTGCCATTTCCTTCTCCAGGGGATCTTCCTGACCCAGGGATCGAACCCAGGTCTCCCGCAGTGTAGGCAGATGCTTTACCATCTGAGCTACTAGAGAGGCAACAAATTCTTTGTTGCTCTCCCCCTTGAGAGATGAAGTGTCCTCCCACTCCCCTTGAACTTGAGTTGATCCTCTGACTGCCTTAACCAATAGAATACAGTGGAAGTGACCCTATGCCAGTTTTAGGCCTATGAGGACTGGCAGCTTTCATTTCCTCTTTGGCACATTCAACCTTGGGATTTAGGATTCAGTTGCCAAAATAAAAGTCCAAGCCAGTCATGTGGAGATTGAGAAATCCAAGCCCCTCATCCATCCCGCCAACACACCAGACATATGAGTGTAGGACATCTTGGACCATTCAGCTCAGCAGCCATTCAACTGTGGCAGCAGGAGAATCTACCTCCCTCCCCTCCACACCCCCCGCCCAGGAAAAAAATACAGAAGAATAGCTCAGTGAATTCACAGATTCATGAGAGATAATCTAATAATTTGTTGATGTGTTAAACCATCAAGTTTTGGGAGGCTTTGTTGTACATCAGTAGATAACCTCCTTGGAAGGAAAGTTATGACCGACCTAGACAGCATATTAAAAAGCAGAGACATTACTTTGTCAACAAAGGTCCGTATAGTCAAGGCTGTGGTTTTTCCAGTAGTCATGTGTGGATGAGAGAGTTGGACCATAAAGAAAGCTGAACGCGGAAGAATTGATGCTTTTGAACAGTGGCGTTGGAGAAGACTGTTGAGAGTCCCTTGGACTGCGAGGAAATCCAACCAGTCCATCCTAAAGGAGATCAGTCCTGAATGTTCATTGGAAGGACTGATGCTAAAGCTGAAACTCCAATACTTTGACTACCTGATGCGAAGAGCAGACTCATTTGAAAAGACCGTGATGGTGGGAAAGTTTGAAGGCAGGAGGAGAAGGGGACAATGGAGGATGAGATGGTTGGATGGCATCACCAACTCAATGGACATGAGTTTGGGTAAACTCCAGGAGTTGGTGATGGATAGGGAGGCCTGATGTGCTGCAGTCCATGGGGTCACAAAGAGGCAGACACAACTGAGTGACTGAACTGAACTGAGTAAGTAACTAAAATATCTTTTTTCACACAGAGGAAGCATTCTAGCTATGCTACTTTGCACCTTGATTTAATCACTTACTGAATGCTGTGTGTGCATGCTCACTTATGTCTGACTCTTTGTGATCCCCATGGACTGTATCCCACCAGGCTCCTCTGTCCATGGGATTTCCCAGGCAAGAATATTAGAGTGGGTTGCCATTCCCTTCTCCAGGGGATCTTCCCAACCCAGAGATCAATCCCGCATCTCCTGCATTGGCAGATGGGTTCTTTACCACTGGGCACCTGGGAAGCCCAATGAATGCTAGATATCACTATATATCACTTACATTGATTCTTTGTGATGACTCAGCTTGTGTATGGAGATCTGAGTTTCCAAAAGGGTGAATGACTTGCCCAAGGCTGTACATCTATTGTATTAGTTTGTTAGGGCTGCCATGACAAAATACCCATCAGCCTGGGTGACTAACCAACAGTAATTTATTTTCTCACAGTTCCAGAGGCTGGAAGCCCGAGTCTGAGGTGTCAGCAGGCTTGCTTTCTCCTGAGTACTCTTCCCTTGCCTTGCAGACGGCTGCTTTTCCTCATGGTCTTTCCTATGCGTGGGCACATCTTTGGTGTCAGTGTGTCCAAACCTCCTCTTCTTACAAGGACAACAGTTATATGGGATTCGAGCTTAAACTAATGACCTCATTTTAACTGAATCACCGCTTTAACGGCCCTGCCTCCAACACAGTTACTTTCTGGGGAACTGGCGGTTAGGAATTCAACAGGTGAATTTTAGGGGGACATAAAAATCTGTCCAAGAATTTGTGACCATCTTCAGTCTGCCACATTGGGTTTAGACTTGCACATTTGCATAAGACCTGCTTTTTGTGAGGCTATTGGAGATATTAGAGAATGAGATTTTAATCTCTCAAAGTAATATGATTATGATGGGAAAGAAGTCAAATAATAAATAAAGAATTGATTTGGAAAGCATGGGAACAGAGAGTGAGACTCTCCCCTCACCATATGATAATAGTTCAAGATAATGAATTTCAGGGAAAACTTACCTGGGAGGTCAAGAAGGACAACTCTTTTACTGTATCTCTATGTTGTGATACTCACCTTTTTACTTAACACCTATTTACCTCTATCCTCTTAAACCAGAAGAAAGTAAAAGATGTTAAGTGGGGCATACGTGTTCCCCAAAATATTAATGTCAGTCGTCTTTGAGTAGTCAAACTATGGGTAAATTCTGTCTTTTTTAAAACTTTCCTGTACTTTTCCATGCTTTCTCTGAGTATTTCCTTCTTTCATAAGGGAATAAAATAAGCATCACAGATGTGTTTTTTGACTAATGGGACCATTCCCTTTCCCATTCTTTTGTGCTGATGAAGTCTGCTAAGAGAACCACAGATAGCACCTGGCCCACAGCGTATCATAAAACCCCAGAACAAAGGGTGGCTGTGGTGACGGGGAATCCTGGTCAGGAAACCAGGGCTGTGGCGGATACTTTCATGGAGGGAGCTAGTCGTGCTTATCCAGCACAAAGCAGCCTTGCCCATCCCAGGGAGGGTGTCCAGGGCCCTTTGCTTTGTGGCAGCTCAGGGCAGCTCGCTGCCAGGGCATGGCATGTCCACTGAGCTGCCAAACGTTAACTGGGTTTGACCCCCGCAGCCAGCTTCCCTTCTCCACCCTCGGAGCTGCCTCAGTTTCCTCAAGCTATCTTGACACCTGAATCTACTTCCTGTTTTCATAGGAATTCAAGATGCAGGGTTTTATTTGCTTGACGTTTTCTCCTTCCCTTCTTTCTTTCCTTCCCTCTTTCCCCTGTTCCCACTTCCCTTTCTCCCTTTCTAGTGGGGAAGGAGAGAAGAGGGAAAAGAAAATGGGCAAGCAAGCGAACAAAGCACACACCCTTTCTCTGTAGGGAACTGGCCACCTACCCTTATGATCCCTCTGACCTGGTGCTCAGACATCACTTAGGGTCTTGAGAGCTTACCTGTGTTTAATCCAGAGCAAGGCCTGGCTGGCCTGTCCAGCGGAAGGGGCCTCCCTGACTTTCCATGTGGGAGCCAGGAGGGGCCCCATGTTATGGCGAGGCAGCCTGTCTGGCTCAGGCCTGTGCAGCCAGAACAGGAAAGGAGCAAAGGCAGGGATGCTGTGCTGGGAGGCACCAGGTGCACAGGATTTCTTACTTTTGAACTTCGCAGCTGGACCTCACTATGCCCTGAGGGGCTCCTGGAGCCCACCTGCTCACTGCCGGGAGCAGTGGAGGAGCTGGGCTGGGAGGATGAGCAGAGCACGCTGATGGAGGCGAGGCCCTGCTGGAGGGGAAAGCTGGCCACGAGGTGCTCCTGCCAGCTGTGACAGTGATGCCTTGCTCCTGAGTGGTGCTGCCTGGCCACCAAGGGCTCTCACATGGGGCTGCCTGCCCAGAAGCAAATCTAGAAAGTTCTGTTTGAATGACAACATGCGTGCACTCACCAGGAGTCCACAACTCATGCTGTCTTTGATGTAAAATTTTTCTAAGAAACTTGGGAACCTCTCGGGCTGTGTAGAAAGCACGTGTCACACACTTGCTGGCTTGGGCCTCTCGGGAGCCACATCCTGGGCCGTGAGGCGAGGTTGTGGCAGCATAGGTGTGCTGGGGGCACCGTGATCCAGGCCGTGAGGCAGGGTCGCAGGAGCACAGGTGTGCTGGGGGCACCGTGGTCCGTGGACTCTGAGGAATGAGAGCAAGCAGGGAAGGTGCTGGAGGAGTGGAGCTGGGCAAACCCATCCAGCTCTTTTTAAATGGAAAAAGATGGATTTTAACATCTACATTGACTATGATATCAAGCCACAAGAAAATGCTACCAAATATTGCTAAGTTAATTGATTTTTTAAAAAGTACTTAGTGGGTAAAAATCAGTGCTAAGTACCACTAATTAATAAAAATAAGCTTTCAAAGATTTCTGTGTAAAGATATTAAAGCCAGATTACAACATCTTCCTTTTCCAAAACTGATACCAAAACCAAAGGTTTTATCAGGAATGAAAATCATGGGCCCAGTTTACTCATGAATACAGATATGAGAACACTAAACAAAATATTGACAAATAAAATACCAGCAGGGCATTAAAAAAATGCCACATTTAGTTGGGTATAATCCCAGATGTTAGGGATGTCTTTTTTTTTTTACTAGAACATGGCATATACAATTTATCATATTAACAGATTGAAAGAGAAAAACCATCTAATCTTCTCAAGGGGTGCAATAGATTTAGTTTTGATGAATTTGAGCACTTTCATGTTAAAAACTGTTTCTAAAGTAAAGACAATTTTTTTCCTGGAAATAAATATCCATGAAAACTAAACAGATAAAATCCTAATATAGGAAATATAAGAAGCACTTCCTTTTAAATTGAAGTACTGCTGATTCATAACGTATTAATTTTGGCTGTATAGCAGTCACTGAGTTGACTTCTTAAACATCTCTCAGAGCTGCCCTCCCCAACTTCGCCCCCTTGCCCCTCCCACTCAGGGCCGTATCATCCTTTACCTGGATTGTTGCATGATCCCTTACCAGACTTCCTGGCCTCTAGTTTCTGCCTTTACACGTTTTTCCCTGCATTGCCATCTGAACTTTAAAAATTTTTATTTTATTTTCTTACTTGGCTCCATCGGGTCTTAGTTGCAGTACATGGGGTCTTGGTGCATCATCTCAGCTCTTTTGTTGTGGCACATGGACTCTCTAGTTGTGGTATGCAGGCTGAGTTGCTTTGAGGCATGTGGAATCTTTCCAGACCAGGGATCCAACTCTCATTCCCTGCCTAACAAGGTGGATTCTTAACCATTGGACTACGAGAGAAGTCCCACCATCTAAATTTTTTAAAAATGTGTATCTGGTTAAGGACCATCTGCATCTATGGAATGGGGATGCATTGTCCCTAAAAGGGACAGGGAAACATGCTGGGGAAACACTACAGTTCACAGCAGAAGGAAAGAGTCCTATATATAATGGAATATTGCTGCTGCTAAGTCTCTTCAGTCGTGTCCGACTCTGTGCAACCCCACAGCCGGCAGCCCACCAGGCTCCCTCGTCCCTGGGATTCTCCAGGCAAGAACGCTGGAGTGGGTTGCCATTTCCTTCTCCAACAGCAGAAGGAAAGAGTCCTATATATAATGGACTATTACTCAACCATAAAAAAAAGAATGAAATAATGCTACTTGCAGTAACATGAGTGGACCTAGAGATTATCAAATTAAGTGAAGTGAGTTAGACAGAGAGAGACAAATATCATATGATATCATCTACCTGCAGAATTTTAAAAAATGGTACTGAAAAATGGTATACTTACAGAACAGAAATAGATTCACAGACAGAAAACAAACTTATGGTTGCTAAAGGGAAAATGAGGCAGGGAGGGATAAATTAGGAGTTCAGGATTAGCAGATACACACTACTATATATATAGTAGATAAACAACAAGGACCTACTGTAAAGCACAGGGAACTATACTCACTATCTTTTGCTAGCCTATAATGAGAAAAAAAGACATACAGAGATTGTCAATAGGGAGCTCTCAGAGACCGGAGACCCACATGAAGGTGAGAAAGTCAAGGAGAAGCCTCCTGTCTTGCTTGAGAAGTTCAGAGAATGACCTATGGTTTTATAGCCCTTTCTTTTCTTCCTCCCTCTTTGCTGTTTCCATCGGCTTCCCTGATGGCTCATCAGGTAAAGAATTTGCCTGCAATACAGGAGACACAGGAGACGTGGGTTTGATCCCTGGGTCAGGAAGGTCCCCCTGGAGAATGAGATGGAAACCCACTCCAGTATTCTTGCCTGGAGAATCCCAAGGACAGAGGTGCCTGGTTGGATACAGCCCAAAGGGTCTCAAAGAGCTGAACACGACTAAGTTTGCAGGCACGTCTTTGCTGTTTGTTTCTGAGACATTCAGTTCTAGTTAACCTTTCTGCTGGGTGAAGAGAAAGTGAGAAAAATGGTGGGGGGGAAAAAGAATTAAGTTAATTAAGATCAGTTAACTAGGATAGCCATCATTAGAAGGGCTTTAGAAGAGTTACTGTAGTGCCTATTGCTGGATGTAGAAAGCTGGAGGGTTCCAGTCCTGGCTTTGCTGTGGACTCTGTGGCCACCAGATGCGAAGAGCCCACTTGCTGGAAAAGACCCTGATGCTGGGAAAGATTGAAGGCAAAAGGAGAAGGAGCTGGCAGAGGATAAGCTGGTTAGATAGCATCACTGACTCGGTGGACATGAATTTGACTAAGCTCTGGGAGATGGTGGAGAGAGGAGCCTGGCATGCTGCAGTCCACAGGGTCGCAAAGAGTCAGACAAGACTTAGCAACTGAACAACTACAGCTGTGGTCTTAGGAGGGTGCTCATCCACTGCTGTGTCCCCTCAGATACTCGGCCCTTCCTTGCATCGTCAGTGAGCCCATGAGAAATGAGCGTAGATGGCTGTTACAGTTTTCCTGTGAGGATGTTTTTGAAGCTTTACTTTCAAAAGCAAAGCATTTGGAAAAAAAAAATTTTGACTCTTATTTTTTTAGTAAAAATATCATAACATGCCTGGGTCTGGGACTCAGAACAGAGAGTGACCTGAAGTTGCTCACAGGGATCTTTTCCAGGTAAGGACAATGACTTAAAATCCAGTCGTGGTGACAGTTGCACAATTGTTACTCAAAGCCATTGAGTACAGTGTAAATGACACTTCTACAAAGCAGTTAAAAATGATGACAAAATTCTGGAAGCATCTACCCTAAATAACCCGGTTGCCTTACAGATAAGGCAGTTTGCGGCAGGCGTTCTGGGCAGGCAGTGCGAGCAGACTGTGAAAGAGCTGGTCAGTTATCCCGGGAAGGAAGGGGGCATGAATTGCTCCGGCACACGAAGCATGTGGCTAAATGGGACCAAAGAGGTGAAAATCAGGAAGAGGGCCTTTAGCAGGTTTTGATGGGATATGGGATCCAAATGCAGACAAGAATGCCAGGCTCATCATGTGAGGGGCTGGAGACAGAAAAAGGACAGTCACACACAGCCCATGGAGAATCAGGAACGGCAGGGCTGGGGGACACAGGTGTGGGTTAGATAGTCCCTCCTCCTCAGCACCTGGTGACCCAGCTGGAACAGATAGGCCCCGGGTGACCACGGGGAGGTCACACAGTCACTGGCCATGTGGAGTGCCTGCAAGGCCGGGCTTCAAACTAGGACGGACCAACACAGCATGCCTGTGTGCTAAGTTGCTTCAGTCGTGTCCAACTCTGCAACCCCATGGACTGTAGCCCACCAAGCTCCTCTGTCCATGGGAATCTCAGGCTAGAATACTGGAGTGAGTTGCCATGCCCTCCTCCAGGGGATCACCCCAACCCAGGGATCGAACCTACGTCTCTTATGTCTCCTGCATTGGCAGGAGGGTTCTTTACCACTAGCAGCACCTGGGAAGCCCAACCAATGTAACATTTTAAAACAATTACCTTCCTATTAACAAAAAAACAACTGGGGAGGATGCAGTTTTGTCATTTATTCACTAGCTGCTGCTGTTGCTACGTCGCTTCAGTCGTGTCCAACTCTGTGTGACCCCATAGACGGCAGCCCACCAGGCTCCGCCATCCCTGGGATTCTTCAGGGAAGAACACTGGCGTGGGTTGCCATTTCCTTCTCCAATGCATGAAGGTGAAAAGTGAAAGTGAAGTGGCTCAGTCGTGTCTGACTCTTAGCAACCCCATGGACTTGCAGCCTGCCAGGCCCCTCTGTCCATGGGATTTTCCAGGCAAGAGTACTGGAGTGGGTCGCCACTGCCTTCTCCGTACTCACTAGCTAGTAATTGGCAAATCAGGATTTGTATTCTAGAGGTATGGTTCTCGCCTTGGCCTTCAACCTCAATCCTATGCTGTCTGTCTTACTAGACAGGAGACCAAAGCTCAGAGTGGCTGATTGAGCTGCCCAAGGTCACACAGTAGAAAGTGGTAGGACTGAGATCGAAACCCAAGTCCTCCAGTTCCGTCGCTGAGGCTGATCCCACTAGTCCCATCTTTCCTGTGCCAAGGCGGACACGAGGACTTGGCTCTTCCTGCTTTCCTCCTGGCAGGATGCTGGGTGCCTGAGGAGGACCACGGTGCTGAGGAGGAGGGTCATTCTTCCAGCTGCAGTCAGGGAGCTGGGGAGGGGGTGAAGAAACCCTTGTCAACATGGCTCTCTAGAAAGAGGAGACTTAAATCTCCTTTTGCTAGTCATTCCTCCAGCAGGAAATGGCTTGACAGGTGCCTGTTGAGCATCAGAAAAGACTGCCAGCCGCCTGACCAAGGAGAGAGCCTAGGCTAGTCCAACCAGGGAAAAGCCTTCAACTTCCCTCCTGCAGGCTGTCCTTTCTCTCATTTACTTGAAGAATTCTCATTCCCTTATTTAGCGTGATGACACACATTGACTACATTCTAGAGTCAGTGTTCAGTCATGGCTCGATGTTCACACTCAGCCTGGAACTGGCGAGGGTTCCCAGCCAAGGGTACCAGCGTTGGGCACAGCACTCCCCTCTCCTGGGTGTTCTGGGGAGACAAATGGGGCAGTGTGTGAGGAAGGCCTCGGACGAGCCCACAGGGACCCGGAGAGCGGTGTTATCACCCCCACTTCATATGAGTGTCACAATTTGTCCCTTGCTCATCCTCATGTCCCTGGCACCTGACGCATCACACCTGGAACCTCTACGAGTGAAGCAGAGTGGCCGGTGGGAGAGGCTGGTTCAGGGAGATGCCCCCACCTCATTCATACTCCAGAGCAGCTCAGCGGCTGTCTCCTGGGCTACATACGCTGCTCAGCTGGCACCGAAACAGAGAAAATTCATCCCTGCTCTCTGCATTCTAAAATCCTATGTCAGGAGATGAAACTCAAAATGCAGGCCATTCAGTCCTTAACAGGGAAGTTTCCATGGTGACGGCAGTCCTTGCTGAGTTGCAGCAGCCTGCCTCCCTGGAGCAGGCCCGAGTTCCACCTGTGATAACAAGGGCCCCCTGTCCTCTCCATTAGGGCAGGTGTTCACATGTTTCCAAGTCTCTTTTCTCCTACTCCACACACTGAACAGCAGTTAAGACCGTGAACTTCCCTCCAGAGTCGAGAGCCTGGGAAAGGGTGGCACTAACCTGGAGAGAGAGGTGTGCCTCCATACACCCTAGACTCCCGGGATCTTGCTCCAGTGCCACCTTCAACACCATGTGACCCAGGTGGAGCCGGAGGTCGTTCAGTCTTTTCTTCTGTGATGTGATCGCAGGGAGATGTGTCAACATAATTTGTCACATGTTTCTTACTCTAGCCCACCCCTCTGGGACATGAGTGAGCTCTGTGGATAAGAACTGGCCCTTTGGGGTCTGAATGGTCTCATCTGAACCCTGAAAGTGTCAGATGCAATGTTAGTAAATTGCAATTACACTGTATTTCCATGTCTGCCAGCTCCCTCTCTACCTCCCTTCCTCCCTACCCTCCTCCCTCCTCTTTCCTCTCCCTACTTCCCATGCCCAACCTTCCTTCCCATCTCCCTTTCCTATCCTACTGGCTCCAGGTGGCCCAGACCTTCCAGTTCTGCCCACTGACCTCCCAGTCTCTCAGGAGTGAGATTCTGGGAGTCTCTTCGTCTTTCTCCTGGGTGTTTGGACCCTACTCAAGTGAAGAAGAGGGTAAGGGAGGACAGTGAACAGACCAGGCTGGTACCTGGCCATGGTGCCCTCCAAATTATAAAGAAATCTCTCAAGGTGCCCGCCCCTCAATCCCAACTCAATTACACCTCTTTCTCTTCTCTTTCCCCACCATCTGCTGTCACAACGTGCCCTGCCTGCAGGCTCTCTTGCTGGTCATTAATTCTGCAGGGGCCAGCTCAGCACCCTTCTCTCAGGGATGTTTGTCCTGTGAGTCTGATTGCTTTCAATTCCTGCCTTATGTGGTCTAAGAAGATTAAATGCAATGTTGCTTATTGGGTGCCAGCTCAGGGCTAGGAATGGAGCCTGGCACTCAGTGGACAGGAGTTCTCACTATTTGGCATCCTCTTTACAAGTGGGTTTAAAGCTTTGGTGGAAGAGCACG